>APFE030598338.1:0-23953 GCA_000404065.3 Pinus taeda
GGGAAAGCTGACTAAATTGCTAAGTAATTGTCTTAAGCCCGCAGGAATTATAACCTATAGTTGCTGTAACACCAGAAACAGCAACTACGCAGTTGCTGCAACACCAGAAGCAGCAACTACGCAGTGATATAGTCAGCAACAGAAATCACCTAAAGCAGGTATTTTGCATTAGCTGGGAATAACAACGGCAACTATCTGAGGAACGCTGACGTGGCTGAATCAAGCAATTGTCCAAAGAACACAGTTACCAGGACTTAGAACCAGAATAGCACGGGGAATCGGCAAAAGGAATGTACGTATCCCAAGGAAGACGGTCGAAGAACAGTTACAGCTGTGTAACAGCTAGAACCTAAACAAAGAATATATCGTCATATTGTTGCAACAGCATCTCTGTAATTCTTATTTTTGATTAAACAGATCAACTAATTGAATCGTAACAATCTATTGTAATAGATGTCTCCTCTATAAAGAGGAGACATCTACATTAGTCAAGGGAGGTCTGTAAGAGCATTTTGTAAAAATATCAGCAATTCTGAACTTCACTGTATTCGAATTTTTGACAGATGAATAAAAGAACATTCTGAGTATTTAAGCTATTCTTCGCGTTCTAGGGAATCTTTTGAGAGGGACTGGGCCCACCTTCCTCACAAGATTCACCCATTTACTTTGCTGTCAAGTGTGTAAGTGTGTGATAGTTTCCTTTTGCAGATACTCTGTTTTGGACTTTGTAGCATTACCTCTTGCAATTCTGTTTTGCTAGCACTCTGTTTTATTAAGTTATTCGAAATTATGCAAGCGTGTTTCACCGGTGAATCTGAGTGCAGTGTGTGTTATCAATTTGATTCCAGGGGCAGTTGCTGAACGTCCTCATCTGGAGGATAGGGTCCTGATCCTCTGCCAACAGAGCATCCATTTCCTTGTTTCTTAGATCTGTAATTTTAATCAATTCTTTCTTTATCAGCACTGTGATAACCTAGTACAGGAGCTAAGTATACTACAACTTTCGATGCTTTTAGAATTTAAGTACAAACAGTACGTAGTGGCCTTTGGAATAAAAATACTTTCCCAGGTTGACAATTAATGTGGTACTTGATTGTTTAATTAATAAACAATTCAACTAGCCAACACCGATGATGTAAAATTTATCTCAATCTGATTCTCGGATCGCAAGTTATGCTCATTAGAAGTTTGCTAATAAGAAGGGCCCACGTCAGTCCATGGATCTCTAGGTGTACCCATGTGGTCCTTTCCTGGCCCATGTGGCACTATTGTGGCCACTTACCAGTCTGTTAGGAAACCTTCCCTATTACATGTTGCGTTAGGGTATGAAATTGCCTCAACCAACTCATTGGTAACATATACTCCCCTGCAATAATGGTTTGAATATGGGGAAGGGAGGCCCCACAATTGATCTCAACCATCTAACAACTATTAGATAATTGGCTCATTAACGTCAACCATGATGGGCCCCCCTCAATCGATCTCGATTGTCAATATCTAGGATTGTTGTCTACTTAGTTCCTTTAAAAATTCCATTAACCTAAAGACCCACAAGCCTAGTAGGGTCCACCCCCAAGCAACATTACCTAAAACCATGTCACCTCAAAATCGGGTTCTTAGGCTCTTCTCTACTCCAACCTCAATTGGAAAATGATGAGGTCAAAGATCTAAGCGCAGGTTCCACTCCAAGCCACATCATCCTAAGTCATGTCACATAAAACAACATCATCTTAGCATGGGGTTCTGAGCCCTTCCTTCATTCCAACCTCAATTAAAAGTGGTGAGGCTTGAGGTCTAAGATTCGACAACATCAATCCATGTACTCTATTATGATGGTGCAAAGTCTCTTGATATGATGATTATTATAAGTTTCATTTGACTAACTTGCACACAGTTTATCACAAATTTCATGGGAAAATGGTGATACCACTCCATGTGTATGATCCAATCATGGTGATTTCACCACATTTGAAAGGATTTATTTTCCATTTTAAGTGTGGGGAAAAATAACCAAGGTTTATTGTCCTATGTGACATGCTCGAGGTGGGGCCCTCTAGTCCACGCGATATGAACACTTCAACATCTAGAGTTCCTTGCCTCCCTACGTTCTAATCTCAAAAATAAAATGCCAAGGTTTGAGGTTCGAGACCCAAGGTGGAGCCCACTAGTCAACATCATCTTGGCACCTCAACCTTGAGGGTTCCTCACCTCCTCGTGCATACAAGTTTGTGGATGAAATACATTGGCTAATGTTGTCCCATTAGCATCACACCCATCCATAGTAAGTTTCACACAATTACCCTAGGGGTTCAACAACTTGATGACTCGTAATTCAAGGTTCCAATGGGGTGTGGTTCTATCTTGACGCATCAATGTTGAGCTTCTCCCGTTAGAAATGGGTGCTCAATAAGAAGAAGGTTAAGCAATGAGTAGCAGGCGGTAGGCCAACCTCACATTTCTCTGATACAAAACCTTTAATAGATTAACCAATCCTATTATCGACGCACTTATTTTTCAGAAAGGAGTTTACAACACTTTAACCAGGTGATTTGATATACAAATATGGCGCGAGAAGGTATATATGCATCTCTAGATGTGAATATTCCCATCTATTGGTTAACCCCATGTCTGTAGGAATTTAGGGTTTAAAATATCGGTGGTGGGTAGCTCCCCTTCTCTTATCACTCTCTGATTTTTAGTGCAGGGTGAGAATGCCAAATTTTGGTAGTCAATGGCACATGGGCACGAGGCCTTGAATATTCAAATCTCTAAGTATGAACAAAACAAGGATGCTAGATTCCATAACACTTACGATGCACCAGTTATGAAGCCAAAAAAAGGAAAGACCCCTAACATAAATATATACACAAATGGTTATACTATGCAAGAGGATAATACACCGATCACTCCATTTCAGCTGACTTATTACCAACTGGTTAGACATGCTTAGAGGCAGGTGTTTTTTAATTCAACTAAGTTCAAGCATACTAGTTTGATAATAATACATGAGGAATTATATATCCCCCACTAAACAATATATGTTAGGTGAGCCAATAAATTATTCCATCCCATGACCATGCCAATCAACATGAATGATCATAAACACATTGTTTACCACATCAATCAAGAACAAATTAATGGGAAACACAACCTAGACATTCGTTAGATGCATAACATCCAATATATCATTAAAACCATGAGCATAATGATGGCCTTAACCATTCAAGAATTCATTAGCATTAAGGAAAATACAAGAATTCATGTAGATATATGCAATTCATGGAACTTCACAATTCATAACTCAATATGTCAATGCATTTGACTTATGTAAGTTTGTGGAGATGTTTGATAACTAAAGGAGGACTTCAACTCTCCACCCAACCATAGGCCAACTACACTACGACTTTCTTACAACTAACCATCATTGAGCCAAATTTGAATTTTGAGGGGATGCTTTCTCAGGGAAATCACACCAAAAGCTTGGTAGACACTCAAGAGACGGAGTCCATTATCTAGGAGGTTTCTTAACCACACTATGGCAACAAACACCACAGTGACTTACTTACTCCTCTGATTTCAATCACAGGGCTTCACCCAAGGTCCAAAAGGGGCATTACTTAGTCTGGGACATTAAATCCACTATCCAAGTGATCTCTCAACTATCTTTTCATAGTAAGCACCATAGGGGTCTACAGTTCACTTTCCAAGTGGTTAACAACTTTCTAGTAAGCACCACAGTGACTCATATTGGCTTGTTTAGGTGGTTAATAGCTATACAATAGCACCAAAGTGATTTGGTCATCCATTAAGATTCTCATTGACCAATATGAGTTCGACACATACATTCTAGTGGCCTCAAACACATCAACATAGGGAATACCTTCCCAAATTCATAGCACAAGGCTTAGTCACGACTCCAACATTGATCCATGCACCCGATGACCAATGTTTAGGGAACTATCTCTCTCTGGTCACATTCTTCTTGCACCGTCACTTCAATTGTTTCTCTTCACATATTTCTTCTACTCTCTTTTTGTTCTTTTGTTTCCTTCCTTGCATCTCTTCATTTAGTTGAGAGAGTGTAACCTCCTTCTTCTATATCCTTAAGGAAAAATACAACTATGGGCACCCACGTCCAATCACGTCTCTTTCTATCTGTCAGGTGGTGGTTCCATATATTGTGCCACCTCCTCCATCTTTGAGGGTGAGGGAATTGTTCTTCACTTCTCCACTCTTCCTCAGACTAGGATCCGTGTGCCCCTCCATCTAGGCAAATATTCCATTTATTTAATTATTTTCAAGAAAATAATTTAATACTTTAATTGTTTATAAGATTTGTCCCGACGAGCTGAGTTTTCCACAGTAGCTTTCACAGTTATGATCATATATAAAAAAACAAGAGTAAAAGAGCGGGACTGTTACAAATCTCATCTCCTTAAAGGAACACCATCCTTGATGTTTTATAACTAGAAAGTGAAAGAACAAAACCAAGATTTATAAAAAATGGGTAATGTACCCGCATTTGGTTAACACATTCCTAGGTTGCTTCATTGGGTCAAAAGTGTTTCCATTGCACCTTGACCTATTCTATTACTTAGTTCTAACTCACGATTTTTCTCTAGTCTAGGATGCACAATGGCTCTGGTTGGAAGTCTCCCTTGGAATCCACCTGTATCACAGACCAATTAATTACTTGACTAATGTCACATACATACTTTTTAAACAAATAAATGTGAAATACATTGTGTGATTTTACTATGGGTGGTAAAGTTAGTTTTTAAGCTACTAGTCCCACTCTCTCCAATATTTGAAATGGTCCACAAAACTTGGGTGCTAACTTAGCACAAGACCCCACTTTCAGTGACCTCTTCCTTGGTTTGATGTAGAGATATACATGCTCTCCCTCTTGGTAATATTTATGCATTCTCTGTCGATCTAGATAACTCTTTTTCCTATCCTAGGAAACCTTCAATTTCTGCCTAATATTAAGTACTTCTTGCTCCATTTATTTCAGGATATCTGGTTGAAGAACCACTCTATTCATTGGGCCATTCAAGCTAATAGGAGTGTTACATTTTTGGCAATACTACAAAAGAATCATCTTCAGTGACTTTTGATACCTGTTGTTATATGGAAACTCAACTAATGTTAAGAAGTATTCCCACCTATTTGGTTGATGCATGACATACATCCTCAACATGTCCTCTAAAATTTGTTTTTACCCTTTCTGTATGACCGTATTTAAAAGGATGATATGTTGTACTAAAAACTAGTTGTGTCCCAATGCCAACAAACAATTCCTTTAAAAAATTTGATGTGAACTTGGCATTGATTTGAAAATATTTTCTTAGGTATGCCATGTAATCTGAATGTTTCCTTCATGAATATCTGAGCTATGTCAATGGCTTTGTGGGTAGACTTGAAAGCTATAAAATGAGCTACCTCACTCAATTTTTCTACTACCACCATGATGAAAACATGTTGTTTGTTTTTCTTCAGTAATCTCATAATGAAGTCCATAGATATGACTTCCCATTTCCATTTAGGGATTGGATTCGACTGTAGTATTCATGTTGGGTGCCTGCATTCTTATTTGATTTGTTGGCATTCCATGCACCTAGAAATGTACTCAACAACTTCTTTCTTCATCATTGGACAATAACATGATCTGTTTATGGTTGTTATCATTTTTTGATAGCCAAGATGACCTTAGTAAGGTTGTCGAGTGAATTAATTGTATTTTAATTAGAACCAATTAATTGCACACACATAAATTGTCAACGAGGGTAGGTCTTTTGTTTCAATATCAGTATGCAAATTACATGTAGGTAGCAATCATTAATTAATATTGTTTAATACCAAAATCTATAATATCATGACACACAATCAAAATTCAAGTCAATGTAACTCCTTACTCTCAACACACTAAAGTCATCACTCACACTTCAAGCATTCCAACAACTCTACATATAGTTCTGAAATCAAAATCACTTTTGCAGAATAAACATCACTCAATCATTCAAGATCACACTTGTAGAAAAGTAAATATCACTTCTGGAAATAATTGCCTAAACCATTCAAATAAAACTTCACACAACCAATAAACTCATTGCAATCACCAATTTAATAATCTACGCTACATAATGTAATAGGTACACAATAATTTGTCTAATATTCTATCCAACAAAACTAAAAAATTGTAGCAAAAAAATATTATTAATAACACACACTAAGAAATGGATCGATTTAGGGTATATGTTGTTACACAAATAATTGAGATCATTTATTCTGCAAACCAATCAATCAATAACAACAACACATTAATAAAAGTCTGTAATAATGACAATTACACAATATTAAACATAATTGTGATGAAATCAAACACACTGCTACACTACCTTACTCATACAATGATCCTGGCTAAAGAGGAAGGCCCTTCCTCCTTAGCAGGGAGCTTCTAATTTATAGCTAACAAGCTAAGACAACATAAAGCTATTGCACCACGAACCCATGAAAGTTTATTTTAATATCGAAAAGTTAGAGATGGACAGTTTCTCCTCATAATAAAATAGTGTTCTTCTCCCCCCCCCTCCCCCCCCCCCCCCCCCCAACATGAGGCAAAGGCTTCTCCTCTTATAGAATTACATTATTTCTAATCTTGAAAAAAAATCAACCATGGAATCTTTTGGTCCTCATGCTGTCCAAATTGAGAGTGTCTTACAATAGATTAAACCTAATTTGTCGGGAATAGAGAGAGCGTTGTAACAATGTCTTCAATTAATGAGAAGCCAATAACAAAGAATCATAACTCTTACAACCAAGTTGGTTGTATCATAAAAAAATAGTTCGCTTTGTTGGCACACTAGTCTAGGTTGACTACGACAGAGTAGTAGCTCACGAGTTGAATTTTGATGATACCATCAAGAAAACAAAGTATTATGACATAAAGTATCAACATCACAACAACAACATTAGTGGAACATGTTCTATAATATCAACAAAACAAAACCTAGAGAAATAACATTACATGCAAGAAGTAATACTCTAGCTAGCCATGTCATCATGAAGTAGCCTCTTTGTCAATTTTATTAATAAAGTCATCCAATATAGTCTACCTCCCATCAAAGTACAAGTAAAACTACATGAACTAAGGTGACATAAAATATTAGCATGGACTATTCAAAATGGAAATAGGTAAAGTAACAAAGTGTGATTATAAGGGAAAAAATGATTGAAAAAGTGGTAAAATGACTGTAAAAGGGATGCCAGTTATTCCAAGGCCCAACATCTCCCCCCAACTAAATCAAATGCATGTCCTCATGCAAACCCTTCAATCAGTATTCGATGCATACTATGAGTGTAGCTCAAAAAATTTGTAGGTTGTTGCTAACTCTTCTGTAAAAGTTCTATAACCTTGAGAAATGATAAAATCTAAATATCACATTTCTGCATTTGTTGGCTTCAACTAAATGTAGTACCGATACTTAAATGTAGGAATATGAATCAACATAAATTAAATTTTTGGCCCAATCGAACTAGGCTCACACCGCCTAATACAATCAACATAGTTGGGGATTCTAGAAAGAACATGAATAAAATTTTGGAAGTGATAGGGATCTTCATTTTTCAACTTCTTGTCACATACTTCCCAGCTCAATTTTCTTCCATCCAATGCACCTTGTATCAACAGTTCAATATTCCTAGAACAAAGCTCTAATACATTATTCGACTTCAATTACCTTATCCCTTCTTTCTAGAGATCACAGGAAATTGCTATATGTTCTTATTACTTCTGTGGCAAAACCTCACTCTTCACGAATCCATAATGGTCTGTTTTTCCAGATTTGTTGTTACTATATTTTGAGCTAGCTTCCAACTTATTTGATTTTTCATAAAATAAGTAAATTTCCTTGGCTAGATCTCTCCTACATAGGGAAATATATTAAAGTTATTTTCTACAAAACAAACAAATTCATGTAGGTACAACCCACACAACAAATGTTATGCTACAAAACTACTGTGCTTGAATGTCGCAAGAAAGGATTTAATATTAGTCATTCCATGTGGTCTTCCTTCTTTTATTATTGTCAATCTAAAAAGAAAAAGTTTCTTTTCCAGAAACAAGGGGTAGGAGGGAGAGGGCTTTCTATATCTCAATACATTATGTGAAAGGTTGTACACCTGCTTCTTATCTTCCTATAACGGTTGGAATTTCTTTTGCAGTTCCAACACTTGCGCCTTCTCCTTCTTTTTTTCCTTAACCTCTTCCCATTTCAGTTTTTGAATCATCAATTCCACAACTGATTTTTCCTTAAGGTAATGGATGATTTTTCTATGCTCACTTAATGAAATTACCCTTTCTTGCAATGAGACTACCATTTCTCCAACTCAACAAATAAAAATACTGAACTAAAATGATCATAAATTTTGGTTCATACTATATCTATTGTTTTTATAATAATGTCTTCAAAAAAATTTTCTGATCCTCTTGTTCTTCCGTCTGTACTACCTTAGCTACTAGATTCTTGTATATGAATAACATCCCTAGCAGGTTCTTGTGTACCAATGATTTTATTTCAGCCAGGCTGCTCTGCTTCAACCGTTGGTTCTTGTGTGGTAGCAACATCTTTAGTAGGTTCTTGTGTCACATCCTGAAACTCTTCAGGTTGTGTTGCCTCATCTATTGGTTCTTGTGTGGCAGAAACATCTTCAACATGATCTCGTGTCACAACCTGAAACTCCATTCCCTTCACTTCAAATAATATCTTGTGTATATCTTGTTAGAAAATTAGAAAAACAGAAATATTTTCATATGTTGATAATTAATTGTGATATCTTTGTGTTCTTAGTAACTTTCTTATGTTCTTCTTTTATATTTGTTTTGTCAAGCAATTATCAAAACAAAACACGAAGATTAATGACACCAGTTGTAGGCACTCATCTAGGGCTAAAACCCCTCTAAAGGGGAAAACCTAGTCAAAGTCTTCCACTAGCAAATTTAAATTGAGATAGACCAAGACCCTAGACCAAAAGACCTTCCTCATCCACCAAGTCAACCCTTCTTTCAATAGATGATCTCTCCTAAAGTCACTAAGTGTCAAATTCTCAAATGGAGCTTCAACCTAGAATTTTTGACCCCCACTTTCAAAAGTTTGATCCCTAACTTCAAAATTTCGGCTTAGCTTTAGGATTGTAGTTTCGCCCCTTTCAGCGAGTCATTAGCTTCACACGCGTTAGAGAAAGAGAGAAAATTTCGACTTCTTGTGCTTGAAAAAGTCCTCATTCTTTTTTGCTACACCTTTCCTTCTTGTTCCTTGAATCTCACACTTTTTCTTGTCCCGAAAATTGCAGATCGAACTTGTTAAGTGCGTGCTCCAAATGAGGTCGACTTGCTACCTTTATATAGGATATTTTGCCCCTTAATTAGGCTGACTTGTCCAGTTTGAGGCCGACTTATGGAGAAGGCCTAGAAGACCTAATTTACATCAAAATAAATTTGTTTCTTAATTGACAAAGCCCAAGAAGGGTATATTACATCATTACATGGACTAGGACACTTTTCATAAACCCTAGAAGCCTACAATGGAGGATTTAACCTAAAAATCATTGACCCAAGCATGAAACCCATGCTTTAATAAGACAATTTATTTTATAATAAAAAATCAATTTTCTTTCTTTTGATAAATACATTACATTATGACTCAAACACAATTATGAAGACCGACACTAGTTACATTTTTCAACATATCCAATCTCTTCAAGGAGGTCCCCACACACCTTACATAATGAATTTCTAACTTTTCTAGTTTTACAAGGAAAATAAGGTGCAACCATCATTTATATTTCCTCACATATGGTTTCTAGTCCTGAATGTTTCTTAGTTTGATATTTTTACTTTAACATGGAAAGTTGGTTTCTTAAATCATCCTTGTCCTTCCTTAACTTATCAACTTGCTGTTACAAAAGGTCAAATTCAGACTTACTGAAAGGGGGGTTGTCATCTTGCCTATGTTTAGACTCCTCCTCTTTTTCCTTGCTCGGGTTCTCCTCTGACTCTTTCGACTCTTCTGTAGCAATGGGGTTTTTTGATTCAAAGCAGGTGATGTTGTAACAATGACCTTGACCCTCTTCTTTTGAAATTTACCACCTATGCACTTCTTGAATGGCCTCTTCTTAACTTTCGTCTGTGCGAGCTACTCCTCCATAATAGGACAAGCCCCATACTCTAAAATTTTTGATCTTCCACTCGTGACATCCAATGGTACTTATGTATGCATGCCTTCCTCAACATAAACATCTCTAGGTAATATACTAGTAGAAGGGGTTTCTTTAGGGATATTAACTTGAGGGTCTTGATTAGGTGTGTAAGCAAGGGAATTATTTCTCATCTTGGCCTTGCTTCCTTTATTTCAACATCTTCACTTTTCTCTTCAGATTTAATTTCTATCCCTTCTAGAGATGGTCTTCTTGCAACAACCAACATTCTTGCCCAAGTGCTCTCCTGAGATTATGATGAGTCAATAACGATGAGCTTGATTAGCCCATAATTTGTTACACAAGTTTCAGGGTGTTTATATTTTTAGACAAAAGTGGCATATTCTCCAACGAATTCAAAAGAAAATAAGGTATGTTGACTAGTTGTCCACTGCGCAAGTGTGTCAACAACTAAAAATGATAAATACAAATTATCCCAAATTGAACCTCACAGGCGATAAATTTCTAAATGAAATACACTACATCCTCCCAAGGGTGTGGGAGTGCATTTATGTCTACTCCCCTTCCTTTATTCCTTATTTTCTCATCTCCATGCAAGAATGTGGCCTTGATTGTTGGCGCTGAAGTATTTCTACTAAACCCTTGCATCCTAGAATAAGGCAATGTTCTCACCCTAAATATGGATTTCTTTGTAACTTCTATCCACATTTCTTTTATGAACGAACTTTTCTCTATCAAATTTTGTGTAATATCTAGAGCAATATCTTCATCAAACCCATGCAACCTATTGAAGTATTGCAACCAGGCTACATTCTAAAAAAAATTATAAGCTCATGGGTAGTCTCCTAGTGTATAAGTAGAATTAGGTTCGTGATGCAAAACCACTCCCCTCATACTTCTGATAATCGATACAAGACATTGTTATAAGTGCAACAATCACCACTTTCAATTGCTAGTTGGGAGGAGGATGCTGAATTTTGTAAATTTTGGCAATTTTTGGTTGCGGTGGAGCGTTATTTGGTTTTTTAAATTCCATAATTGGAAAGTAATACAAATAATACAAACATATTTTGGGAATGGTCACGTCAAAGTAATGACGGTGGGGTGGTGTGATGGATATTTTGGGAATAATTTTATGTTTTCAAAATTCAATCAATCATCATGCCATGTTAAAATTTCGAGGGTTTATCATATGAAACTACGATACAAATTCACCCCCCAATTGAAATAAATACTGTCCTTTGTCACTATAGTAGGGGAGTCATTTCACGCTTAAATATAGGTTTGTGGGTAAATGAGAGATATTAATTGTTAGGTACTTACCAATTAAGTTGACATAGTGGCTGATAGGACAATGCTAACTCAGTTGGGAGTGCAGGTTGGCATAGGTCATGGAAAATGTCCTTGGTGGGTCCCCTTTATATGATCATAGTGGTAGCAATTGTAATACACCATTAGCAATGTCCGTTGTAACAATAGAAGAATGTTAACAACAAACAAGACTTTAATTTGGTTGCAGTATTAGGATCAACAATCGACATCCATTTTTTTTAGTGATCAACAATTGATAACATTCATTGTCTAGTATCACTAAAAACATCTGGTTTTCCACATTAGTAGGTACATCTTGTCCTAATGTCAGTAACAACATTCAACCTTCAATATTAGCAAGTACTCTTGGTCTCAATGTTAGTAGCAACATTTGGCCTTTAATATCAGAAAACAAATTATAGATGAAACAACATTTGAAAAACATGAGGCTATTATTGCAAAGAAAATAATGTGTTGATTTCCAAAAAGCTTATTTTCAATCAACACTATGTCTAATCGTGCCCCAAAAGGGTTTTCACATTAGACTTTTATTTTATTTTTATTTTTACTTATTTATTGACAACAAAAGAAAATAAATTAAATGGTTGACAATGTAGGAAAATTTTCCCTTTCCCCAATGATTTTGAGATTTGAATCTAAGACAATTTTAACAAATGAATCCTTAGAAGTTGGCTTATGATACAATTGAATACCATGTCTATTCACAAGCAAATATGTTTGTGACCCATCGATGGTTGTCAGCTTGACAGTCCCATTGTCAAATACACTAACTACTTCATAAGGACCTAGTCACCTGGTATAGATATTTTCATTAAAATCTTTAAATATGTAATCATATAACAAAGCCCAATCACCCTTATGAAACAAATTCTTTTTTATGAACTTGTCATGCCACTTGGAACACTATTGTTGGATGATATTAATGCATTGTACAACAACCAAGCACATCTATCCCAATTCATTCAACTAATCCAAACAATGTCTCTGTGTTGTAGTCAGGTCAAAATTCACCTCTAAAGTAGTTTTGAGTGTCTTTATTCTGAACTCAATGGGAAAAGTATGATCCTTATCACTCACACTCTTGTATGGAGAAAACCTCGTGATGTTCTTCCAAGCAAATATGTTTGCGACCCATCGATGGTTGTCAGCTTGACAGTCCCATTGTCAAATACACTAACTACTTCATAAGGACCTAGTCACCTGGTATAGATATTTTCATTAAAATATTTAAATATGTAATCATATAACAAAGCCCAATCACCCTTATGAAACAACTTCTTTTTTATGAACTTGTCATGCCACTTGGAACACTATTGTTGGATGATATTAATGCATTGTACAACAACCAAGCACATCTATCCCAATTCATTCAACTAATCCAAACAATGTCTCTGTGTTGTAGTCAGGTCAAAATTCACCTCTAAAGTAGTTTTGAGTGTCTTTATTCTGAACTCAATGGGAAAAATATGATCCTTATCACACACACTCTCGTATGGAGAAAACCTCGTGATGTTCTTCCAAGTAGTTCTCTAATCCCAAAGTACCTTTGTAAGTCTTTCAAGCTAATATCGGTGGTGACCAGTAACAACCTTTGTAAGGATGACCTCAAGCACTTTATTAGTACTCTCTACTTTTCCATTAGCATGTGGATGATAAGGTGAAGCGACTATGTGGTGAATCTTATATTTCTTCACATGGTTCTCAATCACCTGGGAAGTGAAGTGTGGCCCTCCATCTGTAATTATTTCCTTTGACACTCTATAATGAACAAAGATATCTTCAAACAAAAAGTTTGAAACAACACATTCAATGGATTTGGTAAGTGCCTTGGCTTTAACCCACTTGGTGACGTAATATGTACAGACCAAAATATAGGAATTCTACTAAGATGGGGGATTAATTGGTCCAACAAAGACCAAGGCCCATCTCTCAAAATGTTGTATCACTAGTTGAGGTTGTAATGACATTTCATTTGATTAGATAGGTTGGCCCATTTTATAGTAGTTTTCACACCCTTGCACATACTTTCTTGCATCCTGGAATATGTTAAGCCAAAAACTATCTACCTAAAACATCATATGACCTACTCTCTTATCAACGAAGTGTCCACTGCAATGCTCATCGTCACAATATTTTAAGATGTCATGGATCCATCTTTGCCTTACACATCATTTGATTTAATGATCTGGACTAGTATGAAGAGATAACCATCCATCCAAAAATATTGGGCACTTTGTTGAATGATTTTTCATTTTTCCCTAGTAGAACGGTGGCATGGAAGTTTCCTTGCAGTAAGATAATTGGCAATATCTAGATACCATGATCAGTAAGTGGAAACTACAAAAAGATATTCATTTGGGAAAGTTCCTCAACATATATATTATCATCATTGTTAGACATTATATAAAGGAAGTCAACAACAACACTATCCTTTCCAGGTTTGTCTACAATGGTGATATGAAATTCTCACAATAACAATAACCACCTAGTAACCCTATTGTTGATAACTCATTAGTTCATTAAAAATCAAATAGCAAAAGGATCATTAAGTACAAAAATATGATATTCTATAATATAATTCCAAATTTTGTTGGTAGCATGCACAACAACAAGAAATTCCTTATCAATTATTGTATAATTCAATTATGCGAGGGCTAAATTCTCGCTGATGTAATAGATGGCATAAGGCTTGCATTCTTCTTATTATCCCAACACAACCCCAATAGCTGTATAATCAATGTGAGTTTTGGGCGGAAGTTATAGTTGATGTAAATATAGCAACACGAGTATCCATATGATGGATAATCATCATTTTTTTCTAATTTTTTAAGGGTTTGTTTTGAAGGGTTTCAAAATTTATTTTTCTCATATTTTAAGTTTCTTATTGAGGGTTAACTTAAGTTAAAGATGTTGAATTAGATTTTAGGCTTAAATTTTTTTAAGATAAATTTGAAGAATAATTTTTATTTGCCATAGTTTCTGAGTTATCATATTTATTTGATAATAATGACTTTTCGATAATACTCCACTTCATTAATGTATTTTTACATCAATTCAAATTTAAGATCTATCATACAACAAATTTTGTATCACATATATACCCTAGTCTTAATGTCACAAAAAAATATTATTAAATGAGAGTTGGTTTGAGTTAGCATAATTCCGAAAAGAGTAAGGATACTGAGCTCCTAAAGTAAAACATGTTATGCGATGAAGAGCAAGGAAAGAAGGAGTTATAAGCTAGACAAAAATACTCCTTGATCCTGCCTTTTGGGCTTTTGGAAATCACTGACCAGAAATAAAGCCTAACAAACTGGTGCAACAAATAACAACATTTACAAAACATATTCAATCTATATTGATGTGGCTAATGTGCCGAGCAGTGGACTCTTCAGGCTTATCGTCAACTCTAGCTTGTTTGATGCTTGAAGAGCTTGTGGGTATTGCATTCCTCTTTTCCATCATGTATTTCAGAATCTTAATGGATTCTTCATGCACCTATTGGAAAGCTGGTTAAACTGCTCATGCAGTGAAGAGATTCTATGATGAATGGAGTTTATGTCCGCTACATATTTTTCATTGATAATGCGGTTCTGGTTGTCAATCTTGGTGTCCAAGATATTTTGGTGGGCACGAATTTGCTCAAGTTTGGCCGGGAGGTCAGCGCAATGGAGACAGTCCTCGGTCCTCACCATTGATGCTGAAGAAGTATGCTGCTGAGTGAGTTGTTGAATCCTGGGAACAAACCAGAAGCGCTGCTCTTGGGGACGATCAGAGAGAGAAATCACAAAAGCGAAAGATAAAGGAACCTAAGAGAGCTATTGAATCCTGGGAACAAACCAGAAGTGCTGCTCTTGGGGATGATCTGAGAGAGAAAGCATAGAAGCGAAGGATGAAGGAACCAGGAGAATGGGAAAATACTGATTTGCTATAGCGCAGAACGCGGGCAGCAAAGAGGGAGGAGTGATCTAGGGACTCAGATCATCAAGAAAGGGAGAAGATAGAGTGCGGAAATGGAAGGAGGGGAGGGCGAATAAGTAGGAAAAGGAACACAGAGGGTCTGTCAGGGGAGAGGAGGAAGAAACAGAGGAGAAGTGTGGGAAAACACGGAAAGGAGACAATGAAGTCAGGAGGGGATGGGTGGTATGGAGCACGACAGTTGATCGGATGATTTCAAGAATGAAAGTGTGATTTCCTAGGTGATGCCGAATCCCAAAGCAGATTTTGCCCATGGAGCAGGTCTGTAAGATCTTTGACCATTTCCGGTTGTCAGGTTTCTCAAATTTGTTACAAATATGAATGATACAAAAATAATTCTTAGCCATGGAAAAAATTGAATTGGATCCTTGAGAGAACTCAAGGAAGATGATGATGGCATTCTAGATTATTGCATAGGATATCCCTTTTGGATCTGTTGCATGCTTGGCTAGCACATTTATTGGCTTCTTTGTTGAAGGCATGGAGAACATGGAAGAATCGAAGGTTTCAATTTTGGCGGATTAAGGCTTGGCATCTGCTTATTGTTTATTGGATGAAAATATTAGAAGCTTTACACTTGCTGATCATAAGGCTGATAATGGTAGCAAAATCTCCAAACATTATCACATTACTGATACCAAGTTCTTGGAGTTGGATAAGACCTTGATAGAGAGCAAGCGCTTCTACTCTGTTATTAGATAGGGTTCCCAATCCTCACTCAAAGGAAGCTATGAGATCTCCATTGGGATTATAAATGACTCCCCTTGCCCCTGCCACTCTCGATTTGGATTTGGAAGCTCCATCAAAGAAGAGGGAATGGGAATTGTTGTGCCTGAGCCATTATGAGAATTCATCCTGATTAACTCTGATTTTCCAAGTGTGATTAGGAATGTTGGAATGATGGCTATAGGTGTTTGCTATTTGTATGCCCCTGTTGTTGTCTATTAAGCTGCTGATATAGTCTCTTTCTTCTACACAAAGGCTGGAAATATCATTTTCCTTTGTTTTCTTAGCAGTAATGGTTTCTAATGCAAGCCTTTTGGCTTTGCTGCATAATTTCCTAGTGATGGTCTCCTGGTCTCTGAAAATCTTGTGGTTCCTTGCGAGCCAAATTTTCCATAGGAGGGCATAGGGGAGAGAATTCCATACCCTTTTAGCTATGTTAAGGATCTCACCAATGGAGTGTTGAGGGTTCCAAGTGGTAGTGCTAGCGGGGGAGATACTATTCCAACAAGAGATTTCAAAGGGGAAAGAATTAAATAGGTGTTGGATCGTTTTTTCTGCCTCTTGGCAATTTGGGCATCGGGAGGGCCCAACTATACCCCTCTTTTGCAAATTGTCCGAGGTTAGGATTTTCCCTTTTAGGAGGGTCCAAATGAAAAATTTGACTTTGGGGATGGCCTCATACTTCCAAACGGTTTTCCAGTACACCCAAGGAGGAATAGGATAGTCCCTACTGCTCAAATAATGGCGACCAACTTGAATTGTATAGCTAGAACCTGTGGGGTCCCATAGAAAGCCATCAATGCCATTTTTAATGATTGGTGCAATGTTGTGAAGATGAACCTGAAGACTATCAATACTCTTTTTGAGATTTCTAGGGATGGGGGGAATTCCATCCCTTCCAGGCCTGTGTATTTATGTCCCATTGTGAAATTTGATCCAGATATCGTATTCCTTTGTTGTGAAGGAGAAGGAGAATTTGATCTGTGCCTGGCTGACTACTAATAGGTTGGTTCCCCATATTCTTGTCTGCTCCAATGTTGATTTTGCTTCCACCTTTGGGAACCTTACAAATATTTTGTGCCATAAAGGGGATAAATTTTTTGCAAAGTTTCCAAACTTTTGTGTTGCTTCTAGCGGGCATTTCGCTTTCTAAAATCTGTTGTCTTGGGCTGCTGAGAGATTTGGCTTCAAGAACTCATTTCCACCAAGCTTGTTGTTCATCAATTAATCTCCATACTATCTTGCCTCCAAAGGCTAAGTTTGTGAGTTTAGGAGATCTGATTCCAAGTCCTTCGCTTTCCTGACGTTGGATAACTTGCTTCCAGCTAACCAAGTTGAATTTTTTCTTTTCAATTTTCCCTCCTTGCCAGAGGAAATGTCTAAGGATGCTCTCCACTTGTTGTGAAAAGTGGCTAGAGCCTGTATAAGAGTGAATTGATACAGTGGAAGAGAAGAGAGACCAGATTTGAGGAGAATTAATTGGCCTGCCGGATTAAGCCAAGTGGATCCCCATTGCTGAACTTTTCTTTTTAATTTGTCAAGAGTTGTATCCCTGATTTTAGCTCTTGTAGTTCCTATACTCACGGGCATTCCTAAATAGTTGAAGTGATCCCAATTTAATTTGCAAGGAACTCCAAAGATGTTGGCTATGTTGTGAAAGGTTTGGGCTGAGGCATGCCAACCATATATGCAGCTTTTTAGATAATTTATCATGCCTCTTGAATATATCATGTATTCGTCCAGAAGAACTTTGAATCTTCGAGCAATAATTGCAAACGCTCCTCCTATTAACAAGGTGTCATCAACAAATTTGGAAGGATTGATGTTTTTGATTCCATCTTCATATTTTATGCCAGTAATGAGTCCAGCCCACCTCTTGTGGTCAAGGGCGCAACTGAAAGATTCAGCAATCAGAATAAATAGGTAGGGGGAGAGAGGGAAGCCTTGTCTAAGTCCTCTTGAAGATTGAAAAGTTGGTCCAGGCCTACCATTAACAAGGGGGGATATCCAAGGTCTAGTGATACAAGCTCTTATAATATCAAGAAATGGAGCAGCAAATCCCATTTTTTGAAGAACGGCAAGCAGAAAGGAACGTTTGACCCTATCAAAGGAATTTGCTAAATCTAACTTCATGATGAATCCCTTTTCATTCCTAGTGTGGCTAGAATGGATCGCTTCTTGGACAAGGAGGATTGAGTCTGATATTTGCCTATTTGCCATGAAACCACCTTGGTTTTCAGATATGAGCATTGACAGCAAAGGCTTGAGGTGGGCTGCTAGGATTTTAGTGAAGATTTTATATGAGGAGTTGTAGAGGGATATGGGTTGAAAACGGGAGAAGTTGGAGGGTCGATTCTCCTTGGGTATGAGGGCTAGATGGGTTGAGTTTGTGTAGCCTCCCATTTTTCTTTTCCTCTGAACCCATTTCACCATTTTGATGAAGTCTTTTTTAATAGTTTCCCAATGTGCTCTATAGAAACAAATTGGGAAGCCATCCAGTCCTGGGGCATTGTCTGGTTGGAGGGCCCAAATGGCTCCTTTGATTTCTTCTTCCTCTATCTCTCTGTTCAGGCTTTTGTTTATTTCAGCAGTGATTTTATTTGGCAGATGTTGTAAAAGGTATGCATAATCTTCTTCTTCTCCTTCTTCAGTTAGGAGTTCTTTATAGTGGTCTGATGCTGCTTGTTTGATAGTTGCTTGGCTAATTTGCTGATTGCCTTTACTATCTGTGATAGATGTTATGATATTTCTGATTTGTCGAACAATGGCTTGCTTATGGAAGAAAGCCGTGTTTCTGTCCCCACCCTTCAGCCATAGTTGTCTCGATTTAATCCACCATTTTTGTTCCTCTTCTCTTATGATACTCTAAAGCTGGCTGTAGAGGTTATCCTCTTGATTTTTATCTGCCTGTTGGTATTCTCATTTTTCCATTATGTTATGGAGCTCTTCTAGCTTAGCTTTTGTCTCTCTTTTCTTTGTTTTTGGCTCTTTATAGTGGGTTTTTTCCCAGTCCTTAAGAGCATGTTTGACATTTTTGAGTTTACTTTCCCAAATGAAACTTGGAGAACCTTCAACATGCTGTTGCCAGATTTGCTAAATGAGATCTTTCGCTGCTGCATTATCATTCCAAAGAGGACTGTATTTGAAGGGAAGAGGTGCCAGGGAGTAGTGGGATTTGAGGGTCAGTGTGGTAGGGTAATGGTCTGAGGCTGCAAAAGGTAAAATGGAGGCATCAACAATAGAGAAGGTGGATAGAAGGGTAACATTCACCAATATTTGATCTAGCCTTTCCATGATATTGCTTTCCCCAGCCGACGATTGTTCCAGGTGTATTTGCGGTTCTTTGGAATTACATCTATGAGATCACCATGCTGCATTATATTTTCGAGTTGATTTCTAGATGGGTCTGGGGAGAAGCTGCCTCCTCGTTTTTCATTAGAATGCAAGATGAGGTTTAACTCTCCCCCCAAAATAATATTTCTAATTATCTTCTTTCTCTATATTTGTATTGAGTGAATCCCAACATTGCTCCTTGTCTCTATAATGATTTGGTGCATAGACATTGTAAATAACTAGCTGTTGGTTGTTCGAGTTGTTCTTCAAGATAATTTTTATCCAGTGTTGATCTACTGTTTCTGCTATGTTGCTCCAATTAGTTTGGTGCCATAGTGTTGCAATTCCCCCAGAGGCTCCTCTAGACTCACAAACACATCCTTTATATTGCTTATGCTGTGCAATAATTTTGTTCATTTCTAGTTGTTCCTGCTTTGTTTCTTGCACTAATACAATTTCTGGCTTCTCTTGATTTATTAGATCTTTTAAGGCATTTGCTTTGGAGGGGTGCCTTAGTCCCCTGCTATTCCATGAGAGGATTTTCATTATTTCAAATGAGGGTTGCAAGGAGTTGCTCTCCCTCCCTGGTCCTTATTTACTAAATCCTTGTCTATTTGTCCTAAGATATAGGATTCTATGGGATTCTGGATGCCCATTACTATATCTTTCTGGGCATTTTCATCCCTGTGCTGTTTTGCCAACTTCCTTGTAGGCTTCTTTTGATTGCCAATAGTAGCACCATGTTCCTTGGAGTTGCTTCTGGTGATTTTGGGAGGGGGTGTGTCAGGAGGGAAGGAGGAGGCGATGATTAGAGGGAGAGGGGATTCTAAAGGATCATATTGGATCACGGGAGTAGGAGTGTCTTCAAGAGGGGAAAGGATGTGGAAGGGGTTGGAGGAAGGAGAGGAGGGATGAGGGTCAAGTTGGAGATCAGGGTTAAGAGAAGGCAGAGCTGATGAGGGAGGGGGAATGGGAGGAGAACAAGAAGAAGGACCAACTTCAGGATTTGGTTTGGGTTTAGGGGCAACTTTTTTTTTAACAGTTTCCCATTGCTCTTCTTGCAGAGTGTTTTCTATATCAAGAGATTTAGTACAACGATGAGCAAAATGGTCGTATTCGTGACATACCTTGCACTTGAAGGGAATCTGCTCGTAATCTAGTTGCTGAATGTGAGTCCAATCATCTACCTTGAGTTTGATGGCTTCTGGCAGTCCTTTGCCCAGATCAACTTCTACACAAATGCAAGCACAAGCTTGCATATTGTCCTTAGGTTCACTTCGATCAATGTATTTTCCTACAACATTTCCAGTAGCACGAACTGATTCATCCCCCCAGTAGTGAAGGGGAAGGTGAGGTAGCTGGACCCAAACATGAATAACACTAGGGATGTCCAACTCTGGATCAAAGTTCGGAGTCCATTTGTTGAGGTATAATCCCCTTGAATCCATGAAATAGGCCCATTTTGGAAGATTAAATCCTTATCATCTTTTGTTTCAAAATGAAAAGTGAAATACCCTTTCCCACAAAATCTAATGGAGATTTTTCCTTGAGTTTTATCTGACCAGTTCCTTTCCACCCATCTCTGCACTACTTTTGGAGATGGCCCGTTCTGCTAATGCAAGGGCAACCATGCGAGGCAAGTTTGGAGGTAAGATAACTTTCTTCAAGCCATCAAGTTTTTTCACAAATTTGGAGACTGTAGGGTGAGGTCTTTAAGGCGGTAATGAACTGACCAAAGCAGAGAAAGCCTGTTGAAGAGCGCCCTCCTTCGGCAGAGCCTCCGGAGGGGCCATGCCAAGGGGCCGAGGTCGAAGCAGAAAGTGCAATCAGAAACAGGCGTGCGCGCGAGAGCTCCTCCAAGCTTCAAAAAATAAATGCTAATCCCGCAAAAAAAAATTGATTGGTGATCTTTTTTATTAATACATATTTTCTTTAAATAAATTATCAATATATAATATTAAATGTGATTCATTACAATATAATGTTAGATGTGTCTCATTACAATATTAAAAGGCATAACTTAATAACATATTAGGGTTTTGATGTGTGTAAAAAGAATATATATTGGAATGAAAGTGGACTTTGTTAGCTTAAGTATTTTCTTTTCTTTTTGAGGAAATATCCAAGTAGATCCACCCGAAGGGATCACATTTCACTGATTTATTAGTAGAGCCTAACCCTGATAGCATCGAGGAGAATTGACTCCATGAACTCCTATTAGTGAGGTGCTTTAGCAATGGGAACTCGACCGATTGAGATAACCCTCGGGGTTTTTTTAAGAAATATTCGGGTAATCCACCCGAAGGGATCACCTCCTGTCGGTTTATTAGCAGAGCCTAACCTCGAGGGTGTCGAGGAGAATTTAGCTAGTGACCTTCCATTAGAAATATGCTTTAAGAACGAGAACTCGACCAATTGAGCTAACCCTCAGAGCTCTTTGTTAAATTAAGTTACTTTGAAAATAAATAATATATAATTAATTTTTTCCGTGATATTATATATATTATATAATGAAGGTATAAAATTTAAATTTTAGTATAATTTTAAAAAATATGTAATCATTATTAAGTTTATAAGTAATTTATTAAGTTTAAAAATATATAGTTATTATTAGAATGAGTATATACAATGACATGACTTTACTGCATGCAAAATTTAATATCGTGTGTATGTTAAGTTTATATCATATATATTATTAATATTATTTATAGTATATTTGTATTATATAATATATATAATATATATAATATAAATAATATACATATATATTATATTGGAAGTACAGATTATAAATCGTATATTTTAATGTAATTTTTATTATTATCTTTAAATTTGGTCAGTTGATTAGTGAAGATTATAGAGTTATGGTGTATTATCATTTTAATCCAATTATGACAAAGAATATAAATAATATAAGGAGAGTTGTTTATATATATATCATGTATATATATAGTATGTAATATAAATATATATATATATATATAGATATATATTTGGGAGTACATTATGTAAATCGTATATTTTTATGTAGTTTTTATTTTATCTTTATATTTGGTAAGTGTTATTAGTGATAGATTATTAGAGTTATGGTGTATATATTCATTTTAATCCAATTTATGACAAAAGAATCATAAATATTATAAGGAAGTGTATTTTAAGCTGATAGAAATATGGTTTTTATTTTACTTTTGACGATCAGTGAAACTATACTTACGTAAACTAAATGATCTTAGTTGTTAAAATTGTTAAAAGTTGTGGGAATTTTTGAAATGGTAGTAGTACTCAAAGTAAAGTATGGATTTCAATTTTTTTATGAAGATTTGGCACAAATATTTAGGATCATGTATGGATTTTTTTTTTGATAATGTTTTTCTAAATATTTGAATCATGTCTAATTGCTTAAATTTTTTTGATACTTTATGGTACTATGTATGAGGTTTTGGTTTTAGTTATTTGTTTATGTCAACATGGAAATGTTGAAGTATAATGTTGTGATGATGTTTCACAATGTGATGTTAAGTGGTAATTGGAGATAGTTCTGATGAGAGGTTAATGATGTCTACACATGTGGTATATCTTTATTTATTTTGTTGTGATAATGATGTATTCTCATGATGGATATGTCATGCCAGATATGATATATGGACTATTTTCTATGATGTTATGATTATCACTAATGCATTGGTTTCACGTTGATATGTGGTGATTGACAAGAAATCCATAAATTGGTTGATATGGCTAGTGTATTTGATAATCTTGTGGGAGACCATATCTACAAAGGAAAACCTGTAACACAATATGGGTTGGGGATAAACTCAATCAATATTATATATGCCAGTGGTTCTTTTGCCTTGTATAGTCCTTGATGGATAGCTCTTGAGGGTCTATGGGACCATCTTGAGGAGACTTAGTGCCTGATATTGGATTGGGATGCCGAAGTCTAGAGGTGTATGTAGGACTTTGATGCCTCGGGTTTTTCACCTCAGTGGGTTGTGGAGGGAGTTGGGCCAACCTTTCAATATGCCTAGAGTACTGGGTCAGATGGCTACCTTAGGGCATATGAGGTATGAGCCTTGGGGGCTATGGTATAGATGGATGAGGCTTTTATGCCTGGTTCCAAAAGTTGGGAAAAAGTACTTGAGCTTCCTTGTTTCGCTGTTGTTATGATGTAACTTTCGATGCTTGCTGGAATACTAGTTCAACAAAGGGTGTTTGGAAAAAATGGGGTAATAATAAATAAATAAAATAATAAATAAGTAAATAATTAAACTTAACTTTGGGACAAAGTTCATTAATGATGGGAGTATGTAATGCCTCGTATTAATAAATAAATAAATAATAATAGTAATAATAATAACAATAAAAATCA
>APFE030598338.1:24538-48459 GCA_000404065.3 Pinus taeda
ATAAAATGATAAATAATGAATTGAAGTATGTATCAAAATAAACTATAAATTAGTAAGAATAAGTAAAGTTAACAAAAATTAAAAAGGAATAAAAGAAGCAATAGTTAAATTAAGAAAAAAAGTGAGTTAAGTAAAAATTAAGACAAAGAAGTAAAAGTTGACATGTTGACGCATGGATTGTGCATGCAGATTCTTTTCTAATCCCCATCTATTTAATGGGCAAAAAGGGAGATGAAAAGCATCCATTATTTCTAGAGGCGAATGTTGTGAGACAAAGGATTCCATGGAAGTAGTAGTTGATTGGGGGCTTGGTGGTGGCTAGTTGTAGAAAGATTATGTGTAGTTGTGCCTATGGTTGGGTGGAGAGTCATTCCCAAAACTTTGTTGCGTTCAATGAGATTCAAGTAGCACCACAGATCCATAATTGACAGCAAGACACATCTTTGATCTACACGTAAGTATTCACTGCTCGTGGCTTTTAAAAAATTTATGCTAAATCATTGAATAATTTATGTCAAATATTAATAGCATGGTTTGATGTTATTAGTTTGTATATTTTAATTCCGAGTAATTAGAAGGGCACAATACCCCATCTAGGTATGTGCAAAAACAAAATCTAGAAAGCCAAATAATTGGTGATCAAGAGCTTGGTGTCCAAACAATATGAAGATTCATTGGCAACCCTAGTCATGCAAATCTTACCTTATTGTCCCAAATCAAGCCTAAAAACGTCAGCCAAGCATGTGAAGACACATTTTGGGTTAAGGAGATGGACATAGAATTAGACCAGATAGATAAGAATAACACTTGGGAACTAGTCCCTAGAGCAAATGATAAGAACATCATTGGTACCAAGTGGGTGTTCAAGAATAAATTGAATGAAGAAGGTCAAGTGGTAAGAAAGAAAGACAAGTTGGTCTGCAAAGGCTACACTTAATAAAAAGGTATAGACTTTGAAGAAACCTTTTCCCCTATAGCAAGATTGGGAGCAATTAGGATGTTTTTGGTGTTTGCTAGTTTTAAGAACTATAAAGTTTATAGATGGATATCAATTCAACATTCCTCAATGGTGAATTGGAAGAGAAAGTGTTCATTTAATAACTAGAAGGCTTTCAACTCTCAAAATATGAAAACCATGTTTACAAATTCAGAAAAGGATTATATGGGTTGAAGCAAGCTCTAAGAGATTGGTATGCTAGGTTGGATAAGTATCTATAACAATAAGGATTTAAAAGGGGAACAACATATAGTAATCTATACATTAAATTTGAAGATGATAATTTGTTGATTATTATTGTGTATGTAGATGATATTATATTTGGAGGTGATTCAGAGTAGATGGGACCTCAATTTACTGAAGCAATAAAAAAGGATTTTGAAATTTCCATGCTAGGAGAGTTGTTATTATTTCTTGGGTTACAAATTACTCAGACATCAAAAGGTATTTTTATCTCCCAATCCAAGTATTTGAAGGAAAAAAGTTTGGAATGGATGATTGCAAACTTATTTGTACACCTATGGTGGCTAGTTGTAAATTGAGCAAAGAGGATAAGTCCCCCACTATAAATCAAATGATATACAGGTCCATGGTTGCAATTTTGTTGTACTTAACTACTTCAAGACCTAATATAATGCAAGAGGTAGGGCTAGTTTCCATATTTCAAGAAAATCTTAAAGAAAACCATGACATTATAGTAAAAAAGATATTCAAATACCTCCAGGGTACAATGGACTATGGTCTTGTTGTAGTTGTTGGAACACCCTCCAAATTTTTGGCTTACACTAAATTTTGGAGCCTTCCTTGGTCTTGTACATTGACGTTGCAAACATTAGAGCTTATTTCATGAGCTTCCTTGTAGTTCTTTGTTCCCCTTTGCATGTTGGATTAACTGTCGTCTTTTGGCATGTTGAGATGCCATGCAATGTTTAGAAGCCTTTTATGATGGTTTCAAAGGTATGTCTTTGTGTATATGAGTTTTGATAACTATGTAAACGTATTTTACACCCATACACAAAGTCCTAAGCACTGTCGCACAAGTGTCATCACAATTGCTCCAAAGTCTATCTTAAGTGTCACACTTGTCGTATCTTATCATAAAGAAGTCACATAGAGGGAAATGATTTGTTCATGTGTTTGGATGATCTATGTTGTCATGTCATCAAATTATGCTAAGTGTGTAATCATAGTCAAGGTCCATCACAGTTCATCATCTCTCCCACACTTATCCATTTTCAGAAAAACTTCCTGGCCGAGAAACTTAGTTTCATCAAACCCCTTATGGACTGCACACTGTGCAGTCTTAACCCTCTAAGCTGTGAAATTTCTGTTTGTAACTATGCAATGTGAAGTTCCTGTCTCCCAAGACTGCTAAACTGCATAGTTCTTGTGCCTAAGCCCAGACTTGACCTCCATAATCACGCAGTTGTGTCCTCTAACCCGGATTGAACTGCACACTTAACATATTCAAGCATTAAGCTCATCCCTTAAGTGCTTTAACTTCACAATTGCATAGGATCCCAACCTCCCTTGACTCCCAAAATTGCACAGTTGGCTCTCCTAGTGTCCATTCCCTTAGCTTGACCCCACTGGCTTTGGAAACTACACATTCTTATATTTCAGGCCTCCCTGAGATGCACACTACGCAGTCTTTGAGCTCAAGTTCTCCCCCCTGACTGCTGGAACTGTGCACTACATAGTTATTGAGTCCCTCTTCCAAACTGTCACTTGTTTTAGGCTCAGTTGGTGGCTCAGAATGCATCATCTTAGACTAGGGGGTCTTCAGATTGATGTCATATTGTCATGAGTGAATTGCAGGAACAGGTACCCTATCATGTCATGGAAGGATGACGGAGAAGGAGAAGAAGGAGGGAAGCATGCCTAAAGACTCCCTTATATATGAATTGACAAGTTGATCAATCAAGAGAAAGCGAAGGGATGCAAGTTTGCGACCACCATCTAAGACTAAAGATCATTTAAGATTCCAAATCACCAAGCCATGCAGAGGTGAAGAGAAATAATCTTCAAGAAGACATCCTATGCTTAGCAACAATAATTACTTAACATTTCCACATCATCAAGAAGTTCATGTCAGTAGTGTCATATCATGTACGTCATGAGTGGTCATATGCCACATCACTATTGTGGATCATGTATATTGTATTCAAGTGTATTGTATAGTGGAAGTCCAAATGACACACATTTAATGTAAATAGTCATGTAAGTTGAAAAGTCATAGGAATTCAAATAATGATGAGGGTAGTCAAAGAGTCACCCTTTGTTATATATACTCCCTCATTGTATGAGCAAGGGACTTTTTAGCTTGGCTCCTGTCAGAAGGCATTAGAGAGATCAACTAGTTCTTTGAGGAGCAGGGAGTGGTTCCAATGCTCCACTACTGGGGCTAGTGATGTACATTGTAAACATGGGTCTTGGACCTTTTACTTAATAACAAAATCCTTCATGGCCAACACATTCTTCATGCATGGACTATGAATGTTTGTAAGACTATTATGCAGATGTTTGTATTTTATGTTTGCTTTCACATGTGCTAATATAGTTGAACTATTTCAATTACCTTATTACTTATCTTATTGAGAATGTGTTGTAATGGTTTTTATTACTGTCCCTTCCTTGTGGACTATTCCATGGGATATTAGACACATCATTCTTTATTTGTTGATTGTAACTACTGTCGCATCTGCTGTGGACTATTCCATTGGGTGTTAGACGAACCCTTCTGGTTCATGTTGTCTCTTCTTGGGTGGTACTATTACCTCTCACTTAGAGGCTCACTTTTATCCCCCCTCCGCAGTAGAAGAACCTTGACACAATTGCAACTGAAACCGCACCAGGAACACCTTCTTAATTTTTGAAGAAACCTTTGCATCCCTCTCTCTTGCTACCAGTTAGAGCCAAGGAAAATATTTAAGAATTCAACAACGGGGCCTTTATATCAGATGTGACTCCCACACCAAATGATGCGAAGTCTAATTGGGACTTGACATCGGGGAGATATCTTGAATGTTGGAAGGTCCAACCATCAACATTTATGGCACTAGAGGGAGGGAAACCAGTGTTTTATGGATGATAACCCCACCGACCCCATCATCCCATCTTCTAGTCAAGGCAAAACATTCATTGCACCTCACCTAATCATGCTTTTGAAGTTGGCGACTCTTCTCAGCCCAATCTTGAATGTGAAATCCCATATGTTCAGATTCAGGTCTTCCGCCCTGTTGGGAGGGGGTCCCCTGGGTCAGTTTTGGGGAAAAAGCCCAAGTTTTGATGTAAAAAGATGTAAAGTCTCCGCAAAAAGTGGATGTAGAGCACGCAATTAATTAGGAATCAAAAAGGGTTTTTACCTTCATTCATGTAAAGATGAGTCAATTTTTGAAATCTACCCATGGTCTGTTGACCATGGGATGTTATAAATAGGTGTGTCTTAGAGAGTCTAAGATATATCTATGTTTTGTCTATGGGTACGAACAAAGAAGTTTAGCACAGAGAAGTAAGTCTTAGAGGGGAAAAAGGCTCTGCAGCTGAGTGCGCAGAGGCCTAGAGTAGTGTCTGCGGCTGAGTGTGCAAGCTCCTGCAGCTTAGTGCGCAAGGAAGTATTGAGTCTGTAAACCTATATTGAAGATCGATAAAGAAGACTATTGCAGAAATTCCTGTGTTTTATCTTTTTACTTTGTTATGTATGATTGCGGTATATGATGTGATAAAATGATGTGTTTATAAAATAATGATGTATTGATGCACAAATTTACTTGATCCATCTTATTATTTGAACGTAATTAATGTTAAGTGATTACATGAAGATCATAGCACTTCCTGTTAAATTTATCGAACACTTAGGTAGATCTGAGTAAATATTGATCTAAGGGTAATCTATGGTGTACGTAAGTAGCTAATTTTCTTGTTCAGGGTCCGCAAAAGCCAGTTATAGACCTTCGCAGAGGTCTAGAGGCCGATTGATGGGAGTTACAGTGCTAAGCCTTAAGGGCTTAGAAATCTGCGTGAAGGCAGATTAAGGTCATAGAAAGACATCACACTAATCTCTAGATGCGAAAATTTGGTTCCAACATCCCCCTAGACTGCTTTGAGTGAGACTTCAGTCTGTGCTACGCGGATTGATGCCGAAAGGGCCAACAATGTAGGGATTTGTTTAGCGCAACTAACTCTGAACTTGGGTCAGGACCCACTAAGCCAACAAATGGTTCTGTTGCGAGGATCGGGATCTGCATAAAGGGATGTGTGATGTCGCATCACTAGAATCTGACCAAGAAGGAAATTTAGAAGTGGTTGGATAAAAATATTCATGAATTCGCGGTGCAGGAAAATAGGAATCCACACCTTACAAAAGAATAGTGGTTGGACAGATATTTGTACACAGAAATACACAAAATTTTCTTCTTTACCTTCCCGATTGAACTATATGAGTGGATAGCTAAATTGGCTAACAACCAAGAAAGGTGGAGGCTTGACGATTCAATAGTGTGGACTCTGGAGCTAGTGCGGAGGTTGGAAGCCTTTGAAGATAAGATTGCGTGTGCTGTTGACCATTGGCTTGATCGGATTATAGGAGGACTTGTTACAAAAATCATGGTTGACACTTCAGTCAGTTACAATGAAGCAAAGCGACGCTTCTTCAAGGGACTGCAGGGCAAGTATTTGAGGTCCTTGAATACCTGGATTAATATGCTCTTGTGTGAAAAATGGGTTATGCCATTGCCTTGATGTTTGGATCCACACGAAGTGGACAGAGCTTTAGAAACCAAGAAAAGGTAGGTCCTGAATATAGCCTGTTGATTAGACCTCCTTCAAGTGACAATGAAGGAGCGGTGCAGGCCTCACCACAAAGCACTATGTAGTTGATAAGGTAGGGTTTTTCGTGAATACATCATCCATCCATGCCACCTCCACCTTCACCTCCACAATATACACCTTCGCCCACACCACCACCATTGCTGCTGCCGTTCAACATGTCGAATACCATGAAGTTGCCCATTTTCAAGGGCTTAGGAAGTGAGGGTCCATATTAGTTTTGGTTTGTTGCGAAGGCTATGTGGACCACACAACAGATTAGGGACGTTAATATAAAGGAGGCGTAGTTGGTTACCGCTCTACAAGATCACACGTTGACATGGTACATTAAGTACTACACTAATAATCCGTTGGCATCATTAGTAGATACTCAGACCGCTTTGAAAAAAGAATTCGGTAAGCCTAAGTCTTCCTCGCAATCAGTAATTGGATTTAAGGAAATCATGATGAGGCCCAATGAAATGCCCTGGGAGCTAGATCAAAGATTGAAGTAAGGGATCCACGAAACCAATATGAATCTCATAGATAGTCAACATTGTGATTGGTTTATAACTGTGCTCCTACCCCACCTAAGGATTGCTTTATCATAAAAAAAGGTAGGAACTCAGGCAGAAGCTCTGGAAATCATGATGAGATTGCATGAAACACCTATTCATGACGAGTCTTTGTGAGTCCAACAAATTCACTCACAGTTGCAGAACCTCTATTTGGAATTACAGAGCTTGAAAAAAGAAAAGGAGGCCAGGACAAAGGTGCACGAATAAGTCTGGTGCCTCAAGTGTAAGAGCTAGGGGCATGATAAGGATCATTGCCTTGTCTTCATGAACTATATTAGCGGGGGCGGGGGGGGGGTGGGTGGGGGGGGGGGGGCGGCGATGCCCTGAGGCAGGAAGCTCCAACATGACCAAGTTATGAGGCCCACGCTATGGTGCACTATTTGTCATGTGGCTAGAAAACATGTCACAGATAATTATCATTTGCTGCAAAAATTTGTGCAGACATCACAACAATTGTTCTGCGATTTCTACAAATCGGTGGGCCATGACGAGCACCACTATCATAGCTATGAACTAATTATGTAGAGGACACCTACATATCGAATGCAAGCAAAAAATCGTCCTCCGCATTAGGGTGCTTAGGGAGCACGCGGAGGATATCATGAGCGCAGACGAGGCTAGGGAGGAGGAGGACTTGGTAGAGGTCATGGAAAGGTTAGTTTCTATAATTGTGGAACACCAGGGCACTACGCATAGGAGTGTACGAGTCAGACATGCCCGTCATGTCAATATTGCAGTCAGTTTGACCATACAATAGAAGAATTCCCTGTGTTGACAGCCAAGATCCATGAGAAGAAGGTGCAGCCTTAACATCCTAACCAGAACCTGCAAATGATGAGGACCGAGCCCCGCAAGGAAGATCCAAATGTAAATATCGTGCTACGAAGCAGAATAATGACTGGTGATGATAAATAAAAACAACCCGAAGAAAGTGGGTGGGTTCGCAAGGCCCCAGAAAAGGAGGTTGGATTTGATATAGAGCGCACGATGGAAATGTTTATGGAGGTGAAGAAAATCTTCACTAAGGCCTCTACCTCAAGAAGTCAGGATAAACTGCCAACAATCAATACGCCTACAGAGGTTGACCCCTCCATGCTTACCACCTTCTTGGAGACTTGTATGAAACCACTGCGTGATGGCAACGCTATGAAAGGGCTACAAGAATTGATAAATAAGTGCTTTGGGAAGGAAAATACTCCTGAGGGACACCGCGTAGTCAGAAAGATTGGAAAACATAAGACAAGGACAGGGTGCGAGATGAGGCTCACTGCACAAATAGGAGACTATGAGATGGACTAGGTTATTCTGGATATGGGATCTGAAGTGAACATTTTGCCTAAAAAAACATGGGAAAGGATGGGGAGACCTATGTTGCAATGGTCTCTGATTCATATGAGGATGGCGAACGAGCAAAAGATTATCCCTCTGGGACAATTACATGGAGTGACCATAGATATAGAAGGTGCAAGCGCGCTGGATGATTTTGAAGTAATAAAGATTTTTGATGATAACAATCCATACCTCGTGCTCCTTGAAATTGACTGGGCTATTGATATGAATGGGTAATTAATTTGAAGAAGCAGTCAATGTCATTCAAAAGGAAATTACTCCGTGTTGTAGTACCATTGGACCCTGTAGAAGGACCGCTCTATATTGAACCGATCCGCAACTATGAGGAAAGTGATGACGATTTGGATCAAATCTACAAAATTATGATGTGAGACCAATATTGGGTAAATCCAAAAGCTAACAGACATATTACATGGGACCATGAAAGCTCCTGTACCTCGGACTCAAATGAAGAATTGGAGCATTGAAAAAATAGGCTGAGTGAAGTATCTACATTGCGTTGCAATATGATGACTAAATCATTGTGTTGTGTGTCATTGGAGTTAAGAAATTTACCTTATTACAATGGTTTAATCAATTTAGATAATTTTTTGGATGCTTTTGAAAGAGAATTCTCGGAGGATCATTATTTTCAGGCTCTGGATTTGGTACTGCGCTCTATGCCCGCTTGATGGTGGGGTATGCAAAATGACAACTTTGATGAATGGCGTGATTACAGGAGTATGATGAGGATGCGATTTGGTCATCCTAAAGTGTGGTTAACTAAGAAATATGATGGGAAGAATGATCCACACGATCATATAGCAAAGTGGACTAAAGTCTACATAATAGAGCCGTAGCCAGAGTGGGTGCACTTATTCTATCACACTCTGGATATAATCCCTATGAATTGATACTTGGAAACAGAGCTCTGCAACAACACCGCAGAGTGGGATATATTAAGGGAAGTCTTTTTTATGACCTTTAGTTTTGAAGATGGATTTGAAAGCATTGATGAGGCGCTGCAGGAGGTTAAGGCAATGATCTTCAGAATTCCGCAGGATCCTTTGGAATTGGTTCAACCGGATTGGAGAACCCAGCTGTGCCATGCGCTGGAATGTTATAATGTGACTGCTAAAGGGGAGGATGAGGATCCCAGGAATATCAATATCCCAGAAACAGAAGGCCACCGCGAGATTGAAGGTCCGCATATAGAGAACCCAGATATCACTGCACAGTTAAAAACTAGGCAAGTAAACATTGGTATTCAAGCAGAACTGAAATTTGTGAAGATCAGAGATTATTGGGATGATGCCACAGTGGATAAAGTTGTTGAGTTACTCTGTGAGTACCAGGATATTTTTCCTACAAAATTTTCAGACTTGAAAGGCATCATAGGTGATTTAGGTGTGATGAAAATAACTTTGAAATCAGACGTGAAGCTCGTTAAGTAGAGGCAATATCACCTTAATCCCAAATATAAGGAAAAGGTCCGCTTAGAATTGGATAAGATGCTTGAAGCGAGCATTATCAAATGAGTGGAGGAATTTTATTAGGTCAACCCAATGGTAGTTTAGGAAAAGAAGTAGAAGCGAGAGATAAGGATTTGCGTAGATCTAATAAAGCTTAACGATGCTTGCGTCCATGATCCTTTTTTGACACCATTTATTGATGAAGTATTGAATAATGTTGGAGGACAGGAGGCCTATTCATTCACTGATGGGTTTTCTGGATACCATCAGATTAAGATCGCGCCAGAAGATAGGAGTAAAACAACCTTCGCGACAGAATGGGGGTGTTTCCAGTACACGGTGATGCCATTTGGACTCAAGAATGCGCTGGTGATATTCTCTTGTGTAGTCATCGTGGTGTTCAAAGACTTTATTCACAAATTCTTGGAGAAATATTTTGATGACTGGATAGTGTTTGGGTTAGTAAAGCACGATGTAGCCAGTTTACACTTAATGTTGGATACATGCCAAAGATATCGGATCATGTTGAACTTGAAGAAATGCTTATTCTGTGTCCCCTTTGGAATTTTGTTGGGTCATGTGGTGTGCAAGCAAGGACTAATGGTGGATCCTACCAAGATCATGATAATTGTCAATTTGGAGGCCCCAAGGAGTGTCAAACAGCTCCACGCAATGTTGGGCCATACTGGGTATTATCGAAAGTTCATTAAGGCTTATGTCTATATTACCGTGCTTATGGAGAAGCTACTGAAGAAGGGCACTACATTCTATTGGGATGAAGAATGTCAGAGAAATTTGGATCTATTGAAATAAAAGATGGTCACTGCACCTGTTAGTGCCTAAATCTACCTCAGGCTGAAGGAAGGCAGGTCTAGGGTAACATCAAACCACGCTTAACCTGGTAGCTAGCCCTACCAGGTCAGGAGAGGGCTCTCTCCTTGTCAATCTCAATCAGAATATTGGAAACTAGGGCTTGAGATGATTAAAATGAATACTGATTTTAGGCTAGGTATAACAGATTAGGGTTTCTGGTTTGATTTTTAGGTTTTGGTTGCTGGATCAATTGGAGAAGGCAAATTGGATCCGGGAAATCAACTCATGGATACAATCATGTCCTGTGGGGCAGGGTAGACAAGAGCTTATGTACTAGAAAAGGATTGAGATGGTAGAGTAAGACTGCTGAGGAGTTGAGGAGGGCACGAGAAACTAGGAATCCTCTTCAAACAGTGAAAATATTGAAAACTAAATGCATTCCCAAGACAAAGCACTGTAAATATAGTGTATTTTGTCTATTTACCTTGATTCATTTAGTTTAAAAGAAAGAGAGATGTGGACACATATAAAAAATCAGAAAAACTCATTACAAAGAAGAAACAATCATAAACTCAACTGTCACAAGAATCCCAAAAAAATAGCTGTGAAACCTGGTTTTATTCCTTGCCAATTACTGATACAAAAAGTTCAGTAAGTCCCACACTTTTGCTAAAGTCCAACCTTTACAAATGAATCAAAAAGTACATGATATAGGCAAGGAAACTACTCAAGCTAACTATAAGGGTCGAATCCATGAGAAAAGGGTTGGTTTCAACCATATGTAAACTAAGAACAAGAATATAGGTAGTGGAACAACTTACCTCTAAAACTAAGGAAACCAATTCATTCAGCTCAAAACCACCATTGGCTTGGTGTATCTACTCTATCAAGTGTTTTACATCCATAATTACATCAAGATACATCATTTACCATGCTAATTTCACCAAGAAAGCAAAAAAAAGTCAACTGTAGAGAAAACTAGGTGAAATTTGGCTTTTCTAGCAAAAATAGCAAAATTCATCCTATGCGCAGCGCCACTGATCCTATGCGCAACGCTTTTTCTAGGCCAATTTTGGAAGGCTTCTCAGAGTCCAAATCAGGTGCAGGATAGCTCGTTGGAAATCTTGATGAGTATACTTTCTGGAACAACTTGAATTTATGAAGTTGGAGTCCATTTTCCCCTCCAAAAATTGATTCCAAAAATATAAACGTTTTTTCAAGAAAGTGTCCCCAACAAAAGCGCAGTGCCGCACCTGTTGAAAAAGCCTGTTTTTTACATTAAAAATTTCAAAATTGACAAAAAATTCTCTAAATTTCTTGAAATTTTGCATGATTGACCGTTGTTAAGTGCTTTTATGAGCCAATGAAGCTTCAGCAAACATCTTGAGTTTATCTTGCTCTTTTTTGCTCCTCAAAGCTCTTTTTAGCTTGGCCTTTAGCCTCTTCACCCTCGTTTTGCAAATTTTGTTCTGGGTTAGGTAGCGATAGGCCATATGGTGTAACATTTTCTTCTCTTTGTTGGCTTTCTCAATCATCTTCTCAAGGTGAATGTTTACCCTCTCCAACCATGATTCTCGGTCATCCTCAATTTCTTGCTCAAGGGAGGTCATCTTGATCTTTCTCTTCTTTGCCATTTGCCTATTTTCCCTAATCATTTGTAGCTCCATAATAGTTTGCTTATTTGTCAGTTGCTTGTTTTCCTGCTCAAGAAAGTTGATGATCCATTTGTCCCTCTCGAGGTCAAATGATAAGGCTTGTATTTTAGCCTCCTTCTCATTGATAATCATGTCTTTGAGTCTTGAGCCTTGAGAGCCCAAATCAGTGACATCTTCCTCAATGAAAATAAAATCTCTGTCTTGCCCTTCAGGAAGGACCTCCTCATGCATCTTTTGTTTCCCTTTGTGTTTGCTCTTTGACTGCTGGTCAACCTGTATAGCTGGAGAAGAAGGCAAAGCACCTTTCACCCCTGGTGAGGATAGCATTTGTATGTGATATCCAACCTTAATGTAAGGCTCATAATGTTCTCTGCCCACATGCTGCCCCTTATTCCATTGTTCACCTACATTAGGGATGTCTGTTGCTGCTAAAATGGTGTCAGGTGTCAAGGTGAAAGAGACACCACCAAGGTTCACCTGGCCATTGTGGAGATGAATAACAAACAACCTAGCAAGCTCATGATGAAATTTCACCCTCTCTACCATTTCACAAAACTGATAACAAGATTGGCGTTTAAAGCACGTTACAACAAGAGGGCAAGCGAGTAATTCTGTAAGAGTGGTGGGCTCCTCCCGGATGATCTTTCCCCCTTTGTGTGGATTTCTTGGTAAATGAGCTTCTTTGGAAGAATCATTGAGAGTTACCTCTTCCCTCTCATAATCTGAATCTGTCTCCATGCTTATGGACTTGAAGTGAAAGCAGATGAGTATGAAGAGATTTTGAAATATGAGGTAAGCAGTGTGTATAAGGAAGCGAATGCTAGGAGGAAGGATTTCTTTTGGGAAATGAGGGAAGTGAAAGGTGTTATGAATGTGAGGTAAGGGGTTTGATAGTGAAGTGGATGTAATGAAATACTAGGATGTGGGAGTTAGGGTTTGGGAATAGGGTATAGTGCTAGGGTTTGGAAAATGGGAGTCGGGTTTGGGGAGTGAATTTTGATGATTTTAGGGAGAGGGAATGGGATTTGACAAGCTCAATATGAATGGAGTGAGAAAGAAAAACAAATGACCTTCAATAAATTGCAAGAGATGATTTAGCAACTAGCTAGTGTTTATGTTAACCATTTAGCTAGGGTTTGCTCTCAAAAAAACCAAGCACATCCAAGCCACCAAACATAACTTTCATGAGCAAGGAGGAGTGATCCACTTACTTGGAATAAGCATCAATTTGATTTTTAGGAGCTTTGGAGGTGTTTTGAGGCAATTCTGGCTCTTGTAATAGGTGCGCAGCGCCAAGGAACAGGTGCACAACACCAAGGAATAGGTGCACAACGCCAGACCAAAATTCAACAAGAAAACCTGCAACAGGTGCGTAGCGCCAGCAAGATGACTGGATCTTTTCCCCTGTTTTGCCTTCTTTCTTCAAAAACGCGATTTTCTCCCTTTATCTCATTCAATTTTAACAATGAATACTTAAAACACATGAATTGGCTTTTATATCCCTCTTATTTATTTTTTCACTAACTAAGACCCACTTTTCTAATGTTTTGCCAGCTTTTTAAAAAATGCTCTGTTTCACTTACATTCTGACTTTTGCCTTTTTGCAGGTGGAATTTTACATTGACTTTTTGTAATGGCAGGAGTTGACTTTGTCACCAAGAATAGCTCTTGAATACTTATTACATATATAAATATTTAAATTACATGAAATTTTTACAATAATGGAAAAAACTCTATTTTCACCCCAAAACAGAGTTTTGAGGTAAAAAAGATTTATTGAGCGTATTAGAAGTAAATTTATGATTTTATGAACTTATTTATCCTCCTCATGTGCCTGTTGACCTTTTTATTCAATTAGGATGACCATGATGACAAACCCTAAGACCTAGTGAGACTAAACCCTAGAACTGTTTTTTTTTTTTAATAAATGAAATGAAATAGGATGACTGAGAATGAGTAAAAGAACTATGTGAACAGGTCAACAGGGGAATTTCATGAGGGAAATTAACTTGAGACCACTACCATCAATTGATCCATGACCTAATGGAATGCAACTGGTCAGATGAGACACCTAATATGCGTGCAAAGAGCAATTTGATCACCGATGGAAGTATAAAGACACTGACACTAACAACGCCGATCTTGGTCTTCCGAGATTGGAAGAAGGAATTCCATGTGCATGTTGATGCCTCGTGCATTGTGTTGGGAGCAATAATAACATAGGCTAGCGAAGGTGAGATGGATCATCTTATAGCATTTGCGAGTCGAAAGTTGTTGAAAGTTGAGAAGAACTACTCAACGACAGAGCGCGAGGGATTGGCTATGGTATATGCGCTCCAAAAATCCAGACACTATTTGTTGGGCGGACATTTCATGATGTACATAGACCACTCCACCCTGAAGTACCTACTCAATAAGCCTGTGTTGGGGGGGAAGATAAGCAGATGGCTGTTGTTGTTTCAAGAATATGAATTTTAGGTAATTGTGAAGCCAGGAAGGTTGAATGTAGGACCTAACCATTTGTCAGGAATTGAAATGGGGGAGGAGCCTAATAATTTGGAGGAAGGGTTGCTAACATGAAACTCTTCGTGGTGCATGTACCACACAACCACTTTGCAGATATTATCCACTTTTTGACCATAGGGATGGTCCCAGAAGGTTACACCAGTCAGCAAAAGAATGAGTTGGTAGTACATGCGGTTGATTTCTCGGTAATTGCAGGGCATTTATACAAGACAGGTTCATACGAGATACTCTGATGATATGTGCCATTTTTTGAAAGAAACAACATCCTTGTGGAGGCTCATGGAGGGGCTGCGGTAGGGAATTATGTAGGAAAGGAAATGAAGCAGAAGATTCTGCGCATCGGGTTGTGGTGGCCTACATTACACAAGGATACCAAAGAATATTGTAGGGCATGTGATGCATGTCAAAGAAAAGGCAAGCCATCACAAAGTACAGAAGGAACGTGAAAAGGCATGGCATGATCGATACATCAAGCTACACACATTCAAGGTAAATGACTTGGTTTTATTATATGATAGTAAGTTTGATAAGTTTCCAGGAAAGTTTTAGATGCACTGGTTGGGGCCATATGTCATCAAAGAAATCATAGATGGGGATGCAGTTAAGCTTGCAAAGCTGAATGGAGAACCTTTTCCAGGAAGGGTGAATGGAAGTCGATTGAAGCCGTATGCAGGAGATCCAACTCAATGACTACATGACAATAGGACAATCTTAGTGCTCCAGGCAGCTGCAAGGGAGCGTGGAACTATAAACTACACTGCCTAGTTTTGGGGACTAGGCGATAGGGGGGCTACGTAAAATAGGGTAATGTCACAGTAGCAAAAGCCACACAAAGGGATCTACGCTATGGAGGGAGATATCAGACAATACAACTATAATATTACTATTAAAGTCACTGTTCATGATTTGACAGCCACAAGATAGTTAAGAGGAGAGGGTGGGCGATATTTAAGGCTGAAATATTTGGAGATCAACTGCCAAATCAACATTAATGGATGAGTTTTGGGGGGAACGGTTGGATTTGAATTCAAATTTCCCTATAAATTATGTATGCCAATCTAGTAGAGAACACTTTGCTCCCTTAGATTTCTTGAGTTGTGTTGTCTGTTGTTTATGAATCGTAAGTTTTTCAAATATTTGGTTGCAAGCTCTGTGTTTGATAATCTACCCAAGGAAGCCTGACAATTCATTTACAACACGATGTCAGGACCAGGTGACACTGCAAGCATTAGAGGAACTATTGCCTCTAAAGGAGTAGCTCCAAAAGTTATGAGCATGGAGGCTTTGGCTCCTGTGCCTACAGTGCCAAGGTCGCCTAGATAAAAGCCTACACTAGTGCGCGAGACCCACAAGCCGAAGAAATACAAGCAGAAAAGGCCAGTGCCAGTGTGCAAGTCACCTAGAAAGCACTCTGTTACCCAAAAGCAAAAGAAGGACAAGCAACTTGAGAAGGTTTTCGATTTGGAGGCCGAAGAGGGTATTGAAGATATAGATGTTGAGGGAATGAATCCCATCTCCAAGTTTCTAGAGTATATCCCTTCGCATAAAGGGAAGGTGAAGGTCATTAAGGACCCAGACGTGGAGAAATTCGTCATTCATACGCCCCTATTGCTGGAAAAGATAACCTTCGAAGGTTTTCACTTGGCATGGGTTCCCCATTTAAAGATGGAGGATTGGGACTTGGATGACCATGAGAGATTCCCCCACCTCACAACGGAGAATTACGTGAAGCGAATATATTACAAAGGCTTTGGTGTCACTGTGTTGGAGACAGTTCGGTGGATGCACAGAGTAGAGCAGTCCGGGTTATCCAACCTACTGTGGGTGCCCCACTACCACCGCTCTAACATAAATACCACTTGCATATGACAACTACTAACTCTGGTGCATGATGGGTGCTTATGGCTTAGTGCACCTTTCCCCATCATAGATATGCTTGTCCACAGGATCATGATCCTACCACATGAAGGCTTGAATCCAACCAAGGAGTTTTGTTGAAAGGCAAGCAAGCGGGACTTGATAGAGAAGATGAAGGAAAAATTTGAGCTTCTCAAGAAGCCACACAGGTACTCCATTACATCCATTAACAACCCTGCGGTAAAAGTTCCACCCAAATACTAGCTGACAAGGTCATGAGCAAGTACTGCGTGAACGAGGTTCTGTTGCCTGTGATCTCGTTAGCTACACAATGCACAAGGGGCGTGCAATTTAACTGGTCACGCTTTTTATGTAGCGAGTTCCTTGTGAATTATCGTGAGGCTCAAGATGAGATCAAGACCTTCCACTACGCATGGTTGTTGCTTTCCATTGTGTTGGTTGCTTGGGAGCTACCGGAGGATAGTCATTTTCCTCCATCGGAGACAAGTTTTCTAGAGGCTGCATAGTTTTCCTCCCTTTGGGCCACGAAGGACCCCACGCGAGTCACATAGATGAAGATTTTCTGGGTTTTGATGGAAGTGAGCATCCACATGGTTATCAACCACCGCCCATAGTTTTTCGCAACCGTGTATGAAAAATTGGCAGAGTATGTGGAATTCAAGGCATAATTCCATTACATTTATATCCAGGTGTGGAAGGATCTAGAGCAGAAATGGTTTGATCTGCCATATATCGCCACGAATGATGCGATTAAGGAACTCATTAAGCATTGGCCAACAAACTGGCACTCTCTGTCTGACTTGGCCATGGGTACAAGAAAAGGCATGGGGAGTTTAGCAAAGAAAAAGAGGAAGGATGTAGCGAAGCAAGCAGCACAAAAGTTGGCCGTGCAGTGAAAGAAGGAGGCCGAGGAGAAGGCCTGATTGGAAAAGGAGCGTGTTATAAAACAACAAGCTGAACAAGAGCAGTGTGACTCTGAGCAAAGTGGTAAATCCCCTTCACCCACAACTGAAGATGAAGAGCAATTAGTGTAAGGAAGTGGAGGCGATGAGGGACAAAGCACTCCATTCTGGGTAAAGAGGTACAAATAATAGCAGAAGGAGGGGTCTAGGAAGAAGACAAAGGCGACTAAGCCACCGCTGGATCGCATTACATTGATGGAGGGCGATCTCGATGAGTTCAGGGAAAAAGTGCGCGACACTACAGTGTAACTGTTGCAACAGTTTGAGCAACAACACTTGTAGTCCTTAGGCAATATTCAGAAGGATCTGCATGAATTATAGATCCAAACTAGTAGAATTTAGTTGGGCACAAGACAAGTCAACACTGCACAGACGAGCTTGGCACCTGGGACAAGTCAGGCTGCAGAGATGGTCAGGATAGTGGATCTCAGGAAAGTCGCGCTACCAGAAGGGTCCCTGAGCGCAGAGTCTGCCGATGATAGGATCATCATTAGCACCTTAAAGAACATTGGCCTCAACATTTCATCACTCCCCAACGAATATCTTCATGCGCTACATACAGGTGTGATAGCGGAGGAGCAATGCACTCTCAGTTTAATCAGTGTGTATAGGGTGAACAATGAAAAAATATTCGCTAAGAAGATGGAGGCCTTGAAGGAGAGGGATACAATTTAGGCGCAAAGCACCCAGCTAGTAGTCAGGGTTGTAGAGGAATGCAAGACAATGCCAGAATTGCACATACCTAAGGAGGCACCGCTCGAGGCCAAGATCCAGAAGCTAGCTATGGGCATCCGTGAGGCGAAGGTAGAGGTGGCAAGAGTTTAATTTGAAATCAACATGAAAATCACAGAATTGGAGCTTAATTCACAACCTTCAACCCTGCTCGAAGTTAGGGAGTAGCTTGAAGCTGCTGTTAAGGAAGGATAGCTACTGTGGATGCCATGCTCGTTAATTGCACAACTTTATTTGAACAGGCCATGGAAGTGGTGATGACCTTGTAGGAGGATCCCACCATGTAGATATTGAAGACAAATGTCTGCGAGCTCCAATAGTAGTACGACGAGTTTAGGGCGATGACGCGCTCCATTGCTACAACACAATGCCTCACCAAGTTGCAGGAGGCAAAGAAGCTCCTTGCACAAGTGGAAGCAACACATAAAAAGAGGCAATGCTTAAGTCACGATTGGGTCCTTGGTTGGACAAAGCCTACCAAGTCTCAACCAACATCCAGGAAAAACTATGTACTTGCAGCTCACACAACAAAAGATCAAGCAAGCCGGCAAAGGACCAGCTATAGAGCAACTGGTCGAAAATGTGAAGCAGGCAACCACGTAGAGCACGGTTGAAGTAACAGTTGTGTAGGTGGAGCTAGGGGATCTTTGCAACAAGATCACCATGCCAACCATGTGACTCGAGCATGAGTCATGACCTTTGCGTTGGGGTCCTATTGGGATGTGGTCCCCTGGGTTAGTTTTGGGGAAAAATCCCAAGTTTTGATGTAAAAATATGTAAAGTCTCCGCAAATTGTGGATGTGGAGCACGCAATTAGTTAGGAATCAAAAAGGGTTTTTACCCTCGTTCATGTAAATATGAGACAGTTTTTTAAATCTACCGATGATTACGTGTGTCTTAGAGAGTCTAAGATAGATCTATGTTTTGTCTATGGGTACGAACGAAGAAGTCTAGAGTAGAGAAGTAAGTCTTAGAGGAGAAAAAGGCTCTACAGCTGAGTGTGCAGAGGCCTAGAGTAGTGTCTGAAGCTGAGTGCGTAGACCCTTGTAGCTAAGTACGTAGAGGCCTAGAGTAGTGTCTGAAGCTAAGTGCACAGTCCCTTACAGCCGAGTCTGTAAACCTATACTGAAGATCAATCCCTTACAGCCAAGTCTGTAAACCTATACTGAAGATCAATAAAGAATATTGTTGCAGAAATTCCTGTGTTTTATCTCTTTACTTCTATTATGTATGATTGCGGTATATGCTGTGATAAAATGATGTCTTTATAAAATAATGATGTATTGATCTACGAATTTACTTGATCTGTCTTATTATTTGAACACAATTAATGTTAAGTAATTATGCAAAGATCATAACACTTTCTGTTAAAGTTATTGAACACTTGGTAGATTTGAGTAAATATTGATCTAAGGGTAATCTATGGTGCACGCAAGTAGCTAATTTTCCTGTTCAGGGTCTGCAGAATCCTGTTGTAGACCTTCACGGAGGTCTAGTGGTTGATTGAGGGGAGTTACAATGCTAAGCCTTAAGGGCTTAGAAATATGTGCGAAAGCAGATCAATGTCATAGAAAGACATCACACTGATCTCCAGATGCAAAAACTTGGTTCCAACATCCCCCCATACTGCTTCGGGCGAGGCTTCAGTCCACGCTATGTGGATTGATGCCGAAAGGGCCAATAGTGTAGGAATTTGTTTGGCACAACTAACTTTGAACCTTGATCAGGACCCCCTAAGCCAACATGCCCTATAACCCGTCAATTTTCAAAAACTGTTGGATTGATCTCGGGAGAATCAGTGTTGCATATTCTCCAAAGAAGAACAAGACCAAACTAAAAGGGATAGTAGTTTCTACTCTTGAGGACATGGTTCTTGCCACTATTAAAGAATTAGAAGACTATGTGGAAAGGCAAGAAGAGCCTCCACTCTTTTAGGGTGGTGACAAAGATAACGTCTACTCTCAGACACAACTTTCTGCGGGTCTGGGGGAGAAGAGGAAGAGGAAGAAGAGGCATCAAATTCTAACAAAGAAGACGAGGAAAAGGAAGAAGAATATATGGCATACAAAAATATGGATTGTATGACTCAGGGCCCACTTTCACTTCTTGATTTTCTACACAAGATGACACAACATTTGGGGAAGCTCTTAATGAGGTATGACCCTGATAAAACAGTGAAGGTTGAAGACCATCTGGACAAATTTTACCTACATATTAAAACAATTGAGATACTTTACGATGATGTTTCATGTATAATTTTTCCATGTACCTTAGATGGTAGAGAATTTGTATGGTATCACAACCTTCTTTCGAAGTCCACGCAGAATTGGAGGGGGTTTAGGAAAATCTTCCTTGAAAAATTTGCTAATGATAAGACCCCTGCCATGTTATTGAAAGAGATGGGTAATATTAAGATGGAGAAAAAGGAGAAAGTGAAGGATTTTAATAAGAGGTTCATTCGCATCTTGAACAAATTTCCGGAAAACATGAAACCTCATGACTCCATCACAATAGATTACTACACTTCTGCCTTGCCAAAAAGTATTGTGTAGTTTATGAAGCGAATTGCGAAACAAACACTAACAAAAAGTAATGAAGAGGCTATAATTGTTGAGAAGGACTTGCACATAATCAGAGTCATTTCAGATGATGAACCAACAAAAGACTCCAAAGACATAGGTAAGAGGTCTCAGGCTTCTATGAGCAGGGCCAAAAAGAAAGAACCATTTGATATTGAGATCTTGACCCGTCTTGTCAAGACTCTATCTAATGAGATGGAAGATCTCAAACATAGGTCAAGCGAGACCACCGTGAGTAGAAAGCCTCCCAGATTTAGCTTGTTTAGAAGGACTACCACTTATGGCAATAGCAACAACCAACCGACAAAGTCTGCACAGAGCTCCAATGTTGTATTGAATATTGAAAAATTGGGCATAAATCAACACTGTTTGTATCATCAAGAACATCATTCAAAGAAAATGTGTTTGTAGTGGAATCAGGCCATGGTCATGCTTGCTACACATCTTATTGATGCAATTATGGCTAAGGTGAAAACTGAGCTTGGAAAAGAAAAGGTAGAAGCTACTGCAACCGATGAAACTCCAAGTGTCGGGCATGTAGTAAACATGTTCAAATTTATACTCACAACCCAAAAGAATACCGCCGATAAGCAACCTCTTTGTGATGGTCCAACCTAGAAGAAGACCAACTGGTATAACCTGAGAAGCCAAGGTCCAACCACTACAGTCGAGTTTCCAATGCAAAAATTTAAACAATATATGTTAAGGAAAATCATCCCACTTGTCAACTCAGTGGAGAACACTTAGAGCAAGTCTAGTAAAGTAGTCTCAATGAAAAGTGCTTCCATAATAAGTAAGGACAAAACCATCACTCTAGAAGCCACAAACCAAGTTACATCCTGCTGTGGACTACAACATAGTTGATGACATGAAAAAGTTTCATGTGAACATTTCATTGTTTGAGTTAACAAATATCACGAGCCAAAGGGGTGTCCTCTTATAGGCACTTGGGTAGACCACCGCAGGTGCTACCTCTTTAAATAAGGGATCTAGTAAGTCTTCTGGTTCTCTTGAATTTGTACTTAATGCTTTAAAAATGGATGCAAATATTCTCTACCCACCTTTCTTGTTATTTCAAAATATTTAATTTCAATGTACACAATTTCTTGCTTGATTCTCGTGCATCGGTGAATGTAATGCCATTATATGTTGCTAAGAAAATCAACATAAAATGGGAAAAAATAGATGCATAGATTATTCAGTTGGACATAACTCATGTCCATGCGATTGATGAACTCACGGATGTCATCATCCGACGGATGGGTTCACCAATGTATCAACATAGTGATTGTGAACATTCTAGAAGCATAGAAAGTGTTGTTGAGAAGAGACTGGTCCAGCAAGCTACAAGGGTACTTTGCCATGGACTGGTCACATCTATGGATTTTGTATAAGGGAAGAAATAATTATATCTGAGTGGAATTAGAAATATATATGAAACACATGATCACTCCCTTGGATAGATAAAATGAACCGATGGCTTTCGGTGAACTACTTTTCAAAAATTGCTTTCTAGAAACTCAATTAGGGTGTTATCTTACACAATCATCCCCAGTCCCACCAGATACATAGTTGGAGCTCCTTCCTAGTCCAACTGGTGATAATGACCTTTGTACAATTAGTAGTAGTAGTAGTAGTACTTGTGTAGTTCCCAATCCTTATACATATGATATGTGGACTTTGTACTTCGATGGTTCCAAAATGTAGGAGGGCTCTGAAGTTGGTTGCGTTTTAATAAACATGCTGTAGAGAAAGCATTTGATCTCTAGCTGCTTGAAATTTGAGTGCACGAACAACACTAAAAAGTATGAAGCACTCATCTTGGGCTTGCAAAGAGCCATTGACCTCAATGTTTCCATCCTGAAAGTGCTTGACTCAGAAATTATGGTGTGATAGGTACGCAATACCATACATTGTTTTTCACCTCATATTAGAAGTTATCAACAAGAGGTATGGCACATGATTTCACATTTCCAAGCTTTCAATATTATTTATGTTCCAAGAATGTGTAACGCAACTGTGAATGCATTAGAAAATGTTGTTGCTAGGTTATCACAATTGAGGGATGATTTTTCTGTTGAAATTATTTACAAGTCTTTTGTCCCTGAAAATATCACTAATTTATGCATTTTTAATGATGACCAATAGATACTGTGCTTCATGGCGAATTCTGATGTGTTCAAAGACACAACGATAAGTGAGGATGGGTATGAAAAGGCGTCGCAGGATGCAACTAGTGCAAGTAAAGGAAACCTCATCCCCAAGGGAGTGGTATCATTAGAGAAGTTGTATGACCTACAAAATCACTTTCGGGAACCTGTCAATGATAAGACCCACAATTCCACACTGTCGCATGAACAAATAAACTTGGGAATAGAAAAAGATTCTTAGTATGTAAATCTCGGTACTTGTTGTACACCACAAAAGAGACAAGCCTTTATCTTCTTATTCAAGCAGTACCGAGATGTGTTTGTGTGGATGTATGATGAGCTCAAAACGTATGACATACGAATCATCTAGTATGTGATACTGATAAAGGAAGGGGCCAATCCACTCCAATAGAAGTTGAGAAAAGTACATCCAATGCTTGATCCTCTTATTCAGAAAGAGTTGAGAAAACTGTTGGATGCCCAGGTCATATACAAAGTGCGACACTCAACATGGGTGTGAAATTTCATTCCTATGAGAAAGAAGTCTAGGGAATCTACTTGTGTGCAGGTTTCCAAAATTAATCGCGCCTTAGACAAGGATAAGGACAACTACCTTGTTCCATTTCTCGAAGTTTCCAGCATATGAAGCTTCACCTCCATTTTGAGAAAACTCGCCAAAAGAGGTTTAGCATGGGTTTTCATATGAAAACCCACATTGGTAGTGCTAGGTCAAATAATTATAGCTTGCCATTAGCACAGGAAAGCAGTGGAAAAAAGCAGGGAAAATTTTAAGAACCCCCCCTAAATTTATAAATATAATAAATGGGCGAATCTCCATGGTATATAGGAAAAATGGAAGGCAATTTTATCAATAATATAATATGTATATTAATTTTTGGCGAATCTCTCACCAGGCATTGTAAACTATTTACTCAATTATAACATCTTGTAATATCTTGGCAAGTCTTCACTACATTATAACTTTAAGTCCTAGTGAATTCTTATCTTGTGAACTATAGAGAATTTTTTGAAAAAGTATAAAACCATATATGACAAGAGCCACATGGTGGTAATATCATTGTTTTTTTTCACATTTCCACGACATGGAACTTGTTTATAAAACTATAAAAAAGCCAACCAAGTCCCTTATAATATGCAGGTAAGCTTATAATAGAGTCTGATACCTCTACTATGCTTGTCTTCGTTCAAGTGTCATATCTACTATACTTAACACTGTGAATCACAACTCTCTCAAAACTCAACTCTATAGTGTAATTAAAACCTTTGGAAATTGAATCTGACAACTCTATAAAAAGTATTATTGAAATAGAAGCTTTTGTGAATGAGCCCACTAACTATTACTGCTAAACAATCAATCTAGACTATGAAGTCTTCCATCTTGATCACAATCGTGCTCACGATCAAGGGAGTGCGACCACCTGGC
>APFE030598338.1:75116-89990 GCA_000404065.3 Pinus taeda
CTTCTTGATCAATACTGCAGTCGCCAAATCCTCAAAATGTCAATGTGGCCAAAAGTCCTGCGAAAATTATACCCTGGTATAGGAACCCTGAACAATGCTTCTGGTCTGCTGGATCTAAGAGAACTAGCTGGTTGGGACCAATGTCTGCTGCTGCTGCACTCCTTTGCTCAAGCGGATCTAGAAGAGATGATGAGTAAAAAGGAACTAGGGTCTTGGGGAGTGTCAGGTGCTACAGATCGCAATATACATAAGGGTCTGGCAGTAGTACTCGGCCCAATGTTTCAGGGCTCTAACTAAGGAGGGTCGACCGTACCCTTAGCCGTACCACCCGACTACCCTATCGTACGGGCGAGTAATCTCTCCGAGTGCTGTTCTCGGTGTACTGTAGCCGCAAGACGGTCGTTGGTTTATCTATGGCGAGGTTTCAGGGAGCCTATGGGGCTTCCGATATACCCAGAGGGTACGTGGAAGACAGTCCGTGCGCGGTTCTGTCTAATGCGCTACTACTCGAAGGGGTACCCATAGGGGTTACAAGGGAGTCCAACAGACGTGACCACCTCTTGTATTTCCTGCATGCATGCCTCCCCAAATCCGCAGATTTATGCACTCAACGACAGATCCCGTGGTTTAAAGACGCCGGAACACATATCGAGCCAAAAAAAAATAAATTTGCTACTAAATGGAGATCCCGCCAGCCCTGGAAAGTGCTCCAATACCACTTGTTATGCTCTTAACCTGCAAATGATACCCAAATACAGAATATGCGAAGAAAAGATACCAAGAACACAGAATATGCGAAGAAAAGATACCCAGAACACAGAATGGAAATGATTTTATTATTCAGAGAGTAATGTTCACTTGCGTCTTCGAGGGGGCAACCTCCAATAGAACAGAGCTCGATTACAAAAATAAGACACAATGCTCCTCGCAGGGAGTTTCTATCCTTTATATATGACTCATATGAGTAATACAACGGGTCAATACCGCTTATTACTAATACCATCTATCTAATACTACGGCCCATTTGCAACTAACTGTGGTTCCTTTATTAATTGCGGATTAACCACTTACAATTATTAATATGGGCTTTATTGACTCTTGACTATGACGTGGTCCCATTACATAGATAAGGGGGTTAGGGTGGGATCCTAACATTCTCTACAGGGCTAAGTGAAATAACATCTCAAAAACTGTCAATCTGATCAGGATGGGGAATGACCCAAGGATTGTGACAAGTCGAGATCATTTTAATTGAAGCAACATTCAAAGGTGGAAGGGAAAAAGTTGCCATAAGGGAAGAGTCTTTCAAAAGACCCGTCCCAACACTCTCATAAGGAATATCGATATTCCCAACATATGACACTTTACTACTTGAGAATTGGAAGAGAAAAAAGCGAGTTGCTCAATAGTGAATATTTTTCCTTGATGAGGAAAAGAGAGTACACAAAATAAAGTGGAAACCATGCAAAACATTGCATGGGTCCACCTACGACCAAGAAAACTATTTTAATTTCAATTGACATCAACAACTTCCACTGATATCAACAAGTAATTGAGAATACCATATGGACATGAACCACTACCATCGAAGTCTTCCAAGGTACTAGGGGACTAGTTGAGAGGTGGAGAGGCAATAAATTTCCAACACAAAAGGGACATGATGCAAGTAGAAGCACCTTCATCAATAATAGTCTTGTGAATAGTCTTCCCCTTTATAACAACTTGTATCAAGAAGGAAAGTTGATGTGCGAGACAAGGAACGTGGTTCTTGAGGTTGAAAGTAATTAGATTCAAATCTGTAGGATCAATCCCTCCTATGGTAGAAAGTAATGCTTTTCTCTGTGATGGAAAGTCTAGAGGACTTCCAAAGCTGACATCACCAAAGGAGCTTTAGCTAAATATTCCACAATATTATAATGTTGAGCAACTTGCACATTCAAATTATATGATGACTTCCAAAGAACACCTTTGGGAGGTAGTCGGATAATGGAATCATTACTAGGTTGTTCAATATGAAGAGGACCAGAACTAGGATGAGTGGAAGTAGAAGGACTATTAGTGACATCATTTTCCACAACCAGTTTGGTAGGAGTTTGATAATCTTTTGATCAAGTGGCAACAAATACAAGTGTCGTTCCACTCATGAAAACTTGAGATCTTGAAGATGTAGAGGATTGAGGTTGATCTACCAGTGAAGTCTATTGTGATGGAAATGGTTCTTTCAACACAAGCGGTGTCCCTGGGGTGCCTTTTAACGGATGCCTAACCTCAACACAACGGGGACAATCCTTAGTATAATAATTTTCATCACATATAAGACAAGGATATTTCAGCTTGTGTTTGGATGCATCATCAACAAGTGGTTTAGGAGGATCTTGTTTTTGGGTATCAAATTTAGACTTACCTTTACCCTTCTTTTTTCCTTTCAAGGATTTGTCTACTGTGGTAGATTGGACAACATTCACCTCGGATGTTTTACAGGATTTTTGGGAGTATTTGAAGGAGGAGAAGGCACAATAGCCAGAGTAGATTTTTGCTTTGTGTAGAAGAAGTATTACTAGAAGTTTGAGCTATTGACCTAATAATACCATCAACGAGTGGTGTCTCCATAGGTTTAGAAGATTCTAGATCAGTTGAAGGCTGTGAAGAATCAGGTAAGAGATCATAAAGCATGCCAGACTGTGAATATACCAAATCTATATACTAAGCACAGGTGATGGTTTGTTCTTTGGTTAAATAGCCACCCATAGTAATTTATTTGGCAATTTGATTAACGAATGAATTAATAAACCATTAAATTAAAAGCTCATTAGAGATTTCAAACTTAATAAGGTGTCGCCGAAATCTCCATTCTGGATATGATCAGAGATGTGGGTAGTAGTATTCTGTTTCAAAGACGTTAGGATATGGGTATCAATTTCATACTGAACTAGTAGCTGGAAGTGGGAAAGATAATTCATAGCTAAATTATTGAAATCTTGAAAGGCACCTCTAGGTAACTTGATGTACCATTTGGCGGCAACACCCGTTAGGGTTCACTAGAAAAGACACAATCAAATGGAGTCATCGACCCAAAAGTTAGACGAACACCATAGGTGATATGTCATGACACGAGCTTGGGGTTCTTCTCCAGACTTCCCCTCGAATTTTGGACAATCGCCAGGAATTTTTGTAGGCACTGTAGGCCAATACGGTGAATGAAGTATTGGGTCGTTTGTGAGCCTCGACACATCTAGTAAGTCCAAAGTTGATAAGAATGACAATTGAGGATTAAAAGGCATGAAATGCCTTTGATAAGGTCCAAATCAAGGATTCCAACCTTGCTGGTACTGATTTTCCCCCATAGCGGCAGATTTTGACCATAGGGATTTTAATACTACCCCCACTAGGAGGAATTTTGACCATAAAAAGGTTGAGTTTATCCCCACAAAGGTGGGTTCTAAGGAGGAAATGTTTGATATTGACTCGACACATTCCATTGAGAACCATAGAGGGGATAGACAACTTGTGAGGAGTATTGAGCATAGGGTTGCTGATGCAATGGTTAACCTTGTTGATATAAGGGTTGACCTTGCTACTGCAATGGTTGCCCTTGCTGCTACAATGCTTGACCCTATTGATACAAGGGTTGACCTTGCTGCTGCAGTGGTTGACCTTGCCACTATAATAGTTTCCCTTGGTGCTACAAAGGTTTCCCTTGCTGTTGCAAAGCTTGTTGATAAAAAACTTGTTGCATGTATGGTCCTTATTGTACGAAAGGGCCCTATTAATGATAGATAGGTTCCTTGTTGTAAAGGATTACCAACTCCTAAAGGATAAGTTCTAGAAGCAAACTAAAACTGACGAGATGACCCAAATGAGGGATTAGGACTAGATTGCATTTGGGATCCTACTTGTTGATTGAAAGGTGGATTTGGAGGTTGCTATGAACCATAAGAAGGGTATGTATGTTGGTAAGGCATTTGAACTGAAAGAGGCTGCTGATAAAGAATTCAACCAGATCTACAAGGAATACTACCAATAGTTTGAATTTCTCCCATAATGTGAGTTTAGGATGCACTCACATGGGTTCCACTAAAAACAAGAGGTATATATGGAGGAGGTGTAACCACTGTAGATTTTGAAAGAGGAGTTCAAGAACCTATAGGGACATTAACTATCCCAATCGTGACTGTAGGTTGAATAGGAACCAAAGAAACCGCAGTTTGAACACAAATTTGGGATTCCACATTCGAAATGAATGGGATAGAGGTAGGCATAACACCATATGACCATATCATATGATGATAAAGTGAAGATGCACTTGGATTACCTGAAACTAAATGACCAAGAGAGGTATAACTTGACAGGAATAAAGGTTCACTACTTTTAGGTGGTGGAGTTGCTCTACTCCCCATATGAGGAGAAGACTCATATGGAAAGCCTTTAGGTGAAAAGTGATATTCAGATTCATCACCAAGACCCGGAGTATGAGTGGCTGAGACTTCTGGATCTTGAGTAGAGGTTGGAATCTCACCTTCTGATGCCATGGGTGGAAACAGTTGGTGAGTGGGAACCCACAATGAATGAGGAGAAAGTTCCATAGGTATGCTGCAATTATAAAATGGAATATATGGGTGTTGAAGATATATTATCAAATGTTCGTACATCCGATTAAGGGGAAATAGTAAAAACCATTGAGGAACCTCAGGACTTTCTTGGTTAGATTCCTAAGATGATGGCAACGAATCTCGAGGTGGAGGAGGAGAAGAAAGGGGTTGAATACTTAGGACAATTCCAAGTTCAAAACCTTGACCTACAAGTGACTCTAGAATCTTAGGGTGGACTCCTTGTGATGACCCTTTAGTGTCAAATTATGAAGGGGATATGTAAGGCGAATTCGACAGTTCTACCATGATGACCTTTTTCACAAATAAATAAAGAAAGGAGGTGATTTATTTGAGCTTCAATTAAAATTTATGATTAATAAGGCATAATGAGGCCAAGGAAAACTGCATGGGTAAGGCATGTTATTGTTGTTAGTAAATTTTAGAACTTAAGAACAAAAAATAAAGCAAAAAGGGTAATCTAGGCAAGACAGTTTACCAAGTATTCGTGAACCACAAAATACACCTTAGTCAAAAGGGACTTAAAATATGGCAGCCAATATCCCCAAATGTTGTGTTCGGCATATCACGTTTACAAGTTAGGTGACTCGGTTACTTGTGGCTAAAGTATAACAACCTAGTGGGGTCTCCCAATATATATGAGACACTACAGGGAGCACAAGTCAAATTAGCATTGTCTAATGTAATACCATTCGATGAGAGCATTCCCATATAATTTCCATACATGGAATGCGTCCAATATCCCAAGAGTACTGGAGAACGATCCTATATACTTCCGTACATGGAACGAGATTTCACCCTTGAGATACAATGCTTGCAAATAACAATAGATGCTAGGTTTATAGATGCTGGAACACGTCTCTAGCCTAGACCTATAAATGTTTATGTTAAGTTCCAAATTCTCCTTAGGTTAATTTAGTAAATTTTAACTTTTATTTTGAATTATGTTTCAATTTTGGGCTCAAAATGATGTCACTTGAATTCCTAAGATGCAACTATATGAGAAAAGGAAACTTTCCACTTCAATGAAAGCTAGACTAATTAAGGGAAGAAATTTCCATCAATAATGCATCAAACAACACGCCTTCCACTAACTCTCAAATTTTTATTTCCAAGTGCAATGATAAAAATAAAAAACAATCTTCACTTTCACTATCCTAAATGCAACTTTTTGAAAGAAAAATGATTATTAATTTTACTAAGATGCTCTTACGTAAATGATGTTTTTCTCTTTGATTTTTAAATTTTATAATTCGACTAAAGAATTAACTAAAACAAAATGAAGTTTCTGTTTCAAATTCTCTAATGCAACTAATGCACCAACCAAAGAGACACCAAATCGAATTCAAAAGCTCCTAAATGAAAATACCTTTCACTTTTTATCTTTTGAACAAATAAAAGATGCACTATTTTTCAGCTTGTAAATCAAACAATGTAATCTATGCTTGATGGACAACAAAGATGGTTTCCAAATGCAAGATGACCTGATGCAATAGAAAAGAAACTTTGTAAAAGACAAGCTAAAGCCAATGCAAATTGATGTTTTGAATGATTTTTACAGAAAACAAGATTCAATCAATCACAAAGAAAAATATCAGTGACACGAACAAGCAGCAAGTAACAATCAAATAACCTAAAAAACCTATAATTCAATCCAATTTCACTCCAAGTAATTGAAAGCCAAAGAGACAAAATTGTCTAATTAATGAATATAACCAGACAAAACACTGGTAAATCCAATCACAAAGGACAGGAAAAAGACCTCAGGGGCCAAGACGCACTAGATTCTAAGAGAGAAACCCTATTTTTTCTCAAAATTCTGAGATCAACACGGATTTCATAGCCAAACGCGTGCTAAAAGGGTGTTCAACATGACTATTTTAAGGAAATGTGTGGTGGCAGCACGACTGTCTAGGTCAAAAACACGTTGGGTGAGGAATGTGGGAAAAAAGAAAAAAAGATTTAAAAAGAAATCCAGAATCAACACTCTAAGGCAGAGTAATCAATGAATGAGCAGACATATAGAGGCTCAAACTAACTGATTCACCATTGTAGTCACCATTTTGTTGTGAAGATAAATCCCCTCTGTGGACAGAGACGATCTCTCTAGCCCAATGAGTGGGTCTAGCAACAAACTGAACAAACTAATGTAGACTTTCCTAGCTTATGTTTAAAAATGCAGAGAGAGAGAAACCTACCTCTCTCTGATACTAATTTCTCAATCCTATGGTGATGGCTTCGATCCCTTAGCTTTCAGGCTCTCTACTTGCTTGTTCCTTATGTTTGAGTACCTCCGAAAGAGATCAAAAGACAATAAAAGATACAAGAACATACATAATATATATCAAACATAAACTACTTCATAGATCAAGGAGTATCAGGCTAAATGCATAAATATTTAGACATTTATGGAAAGTGAACATCAGATGTTGAAGACCTCCTTTTGGTGGATGTCCAAGTCCAAGCCAAGACACTTCAAGCACTCCTTCTCCAAGTTCGATCGGCTTCATTTAGGTATAATATTAGTATAATAATGCACACAATCAATGAACAACCATTTGGGAATGGAGGGGTTTTGAATTATAGGAAGGGAGAGGGAGTTAGGGATCCACAAAAGAGGGAGGATTTCCCACATCTTAAGGGGTAGACCCTTAAAGGTAGGATCAAAAGCTCCATATGGGAGAGCTCAACCATATCTCTACCAAACAACATCCAACTTGCTTTTTCTCAAAGTTTCCAGTATACGAAGCTTCTCCTCCATTTTGAGAAAACCTACCATAAGAGGTTCAGGGCAGGTTTTCATATCAAACCCGTGCTAGTAGCGCTAGGTCTAAGAACTACAACCTGCCATCATCTTGGGCAAGCAATGGAGCAAAAAGCATTGGTCCTGAAATTTAGGGTTTCAGTCAACTTTCTCCAAAATTGACTTAGGGCAGTTTTTCTTCCATTCTTCGGGGATGCTCCAGTATGTGTTCCATGAATACGCTTAATAGTTTTAAATATTTTGGTAATTTGAGATGTCGAAAAGGAAGTGAATAGGAGGTGTGAAAAAATAGTGTGTAACACTGCAAGTGTCCGATCTATTAAAGGTGTGCCGATAAAAATAAGGTGTTAACTATCCCACTTCAGCCCACTGCAGTGGAAGAACCTTTCTAACAGTGGGGCTTGGACATTATTGGGGAAATTTTCCCACATTCATCAAAGAAGAAACACTACATCCTTACTGCCATAGATTACTTCACGTGGTGGACAAAAGCAGTTCTGCTCAAACAAGTGAATGATTAGGAAGTCATTAGCTTTCTGTAGTACAACATCATTTCCAGGTTCAACATTCCTACTTCACTTGTTTTTGACAATGCAACATACTTGTCATCACTATGAATTTATGATTTTGCATTGGAAAATGGTATTATATTGAAATATTCACTAATTACTATCCACAGGGGAATGGTCTTGCTTAATCCATGAATAAGAACCTAATCCACATTATAAAAAAGACCATATTCTCTTAACAAAGAAACTGACACTCCACTTTGGTAAATGCCTTATGGGATGACTGAATCATGCCGAAACCTTCCCTGAACACCTCCCCTTAATTCCTGGAGTACAAAAAGAAGCAATCCTCTTGCCCAACATCTACTTGTGTGTACTCCAACTCTCACAAGAATCCCAAGGCAATCCATGTCTATTAGTATAACATAGGATGGACACCCTTCGTAAGATACAAGAAGAAAGGTTGAAAGCAAAAGAAAAAATTTCAGTTCACTAGAATCATATCAAGTGGTGGTTTGACAAGAATTCTATAGGGAAAAGAAAATTCAATGTGGGTGACTTAGTCTTAAAGTGGGATAAATCCCATGAGGACAAAGGCAAACACACTAAGTTCCAGTCACTGTGGATTTGACCATTCACAGTGCACGAAAATATTGGCTAGCACACTTATCATTTTCAATCACTTGACAGGAAGAGTGACTCTCTATCTATCAATGGCCAAGACTCAAAAAAATATTTCAATGAAGACCGGGGGTTGTGCCCTACACTGTAGTTTTTTTCTTCTGTTGTTTGTTTGTTTTTTTTAATTTTGTTTTGGTTTTTGTCATGTGAATAAGTGTTTTGCATGAAAATGTCGTGGCTAAACTATAAAGAGTCTTGTGACATTTCAACATTTGGCTAACTTTTTGTCCATATTCCTTATGATGGTTACATATTTTGGCCGATGAAGTTCTGATGGAAATACGATTTGTCCATAAGGAGAGTTTTGGTCCAACCATGAACCCATGTATAGTGCGGAAATCTCATGCCTACACTTGGTCTTTCTATTTTGGTGTCTTCAAGCTTATACAAGTAGTAGAAATAGAGAAGGGGAAAATCTAAATGAGCAAACCTAAATCAAAGGTCTCTATATGCTTCTCTAAAGGAACATCCTCTCCTTCTCTCAATAAGTTGGGATCCCTCTTCCACCCCAAAATAAATAAGTGTCGATGCACAATTCTCTTAAAATAAATAAATAAAGGTGAAAGAAGAGAAAGGCTTCCTGTGCAGAGAGGTGAAGCAAGTAACTTCACTGGGGTACTGTCCAGGCTCAGTGGAAATGGAACATTGTTTGTATTCCTAAGTGAATTTGCCGGGGTACTTTCTAGGCTTGCTAGTAGCGGAGCAACAACAGAGGTGAAAAATCATACTCTAAAAATATTAAGCTCGTGAGCTACACTACCCTTCCCATTTTGAAACATTGTGATTTTGATAAATCTTATGCTGTATCCAACCAAGAAGGTATAGAGGGGACCATGTCTATTTGTGGGGTAAGTGGGAAGGCCAAAGTAATCTGCACGATGAATCAATACTCCTTGAAGAACTGAGGCCCTGCATAAAGGAAGTTAACCAAGATAGAGAAGCTGGAGTTCAACCAGTGTGTCAAGTGTTGTAGTTGTTGCAACGCCCTCCAAAATTTTGTATTACACTCAATTGAGAGCCTTCCTTGGTCTTGTACATTGTTGTCACAAACACTAGAGCTTATTTCATGAGCTTCCTTGTGGTGCTTTTTCCCCCTTTGCATACTGGATTAACTGTCATATTTTAGCATGTTGAGCTGTCACACAATGTTTACAAGCCTTTTATGATGGTTTCAAAGACATATCTTTGTGTATATGATTTGTTATAACTATGTAAACATACATCGTACCCATACACAAAGTCTGAGCAGTGTCGCACAAGTGTCACCACAGTCATCCCAAAGTCTATCTTAAGTGTCACACTTGTTGTATCTTATCATAAAGCAGTCACATGGAGGGAAATGCTTTGTTCATGTTTTTGGATGATCTATGTTTTCATGTCCTTAAAGTATGCTAAGTGAGTAATCACTGTCAAGGTTCATCACAATTCATCACCTATCCCACATTTCACCATTTTCGGAAAAACTTCCCGACCGAGCAACTTCGCTTCACCAGACCCCTTCTACACTGCACACTACGTAGTATCAACCCTCTAAGATATGACCCAGTTGCTTGTCACTGAGTAATGTGTAGTTCCTATATCCCAAGACTGTTGCAGTGTGCAGTTCCTATGCCCAAGCCTTGACCTTGACCTCCATAACTGCGCAATTGTGTCCTTGTAACACCTTCCTCCCACATCTACCCAAGTAACCAACCAACTGGGGTAAACATGTGATGAGAGGATAATATGGTTGGATTCAAACTCCTATGTGACCTTAAGGAAGTGGAATCGACAAAAAAACAACATAAATACCTTCCACATTAGCTACAGGACTCCTGGGAACCTTCCCAACCACTCGGGTAGCTAGCCCCTGGGTCCCATTGAAGTTTTTACCACTTGACCTCTAGACGCTCTCATGCTATGGGCCTGCCAGTGTCCAAGAGGCTTTGGACGCTATCATGACAAGGCATGCCAACATCTAGGACCTATTTTTCTCAGTGCTATGCCAGCGTCCCTGGGATTTGAGCCACTTTTTAGGCTCAGAGGCTAGGTCACTTCCCAGAATTGAATGACACCTTCAGAATAGTAAGATAACAGGGACAAAATGATGTGAAATTAAATACTTTGAAAAAGCCCTTAACTGGACCCCTACTAGCCATGATAGGCATTTTGTCAAACGTATTAAAAATATGTAATATATAGGTGTAAACAACATATTTAAGCTTAGGGATCTCATGCTTACTTGAGAATCATTAAGAACCATTGTTCCCTCATATCATTTGCTTGATTATCATCTATTGGGTCATAGATACACTGTCCATTCATTTACAAGTAAAAACACGATGAGAGCCATACATAGCCACTATCATAAAATACATACATAACCAACATAATAGCAACATAAATACCAATGAAATCACAACCATATGATCTACATATAAACCAATATAATACTCATAGAAATACAAGGAGAAATGACCTCATATTGATGATGCAAAATTGAAACCGTGATGGGACTACCATGTTGCAACAGACCATAGAATGGCTGAGCCAAATATCTCTTCATTCATTCACCCCCATTCCATATTCCAAGCATGAATGTGAGACTTAAAACAAAAGAACCAACCAAGGAATCCCGAGGCTAAACCACCGCACCCTCATCAATAGCAACTAGGATTTACCGTAATCCATCCTAGATCATTAGGAAAACAAAATGAACATGCAATAACATGATTTACCATGATCTCCACCCACTCACTAGGCCAAACAAGCATGGATACCACCAGATTTATCCACCTACACTGTGAGGAATTTTCCTATCTCCTAGTCTCTCAGGCTTTACTACAATCCACACTGGATCACTAGGCCCTAAATCGAGACCCACTCACAAGGATTTGCTGCATATCCCAACTCAGGATTACTAGGCCCAATGGAGAGCAATCCACCTCTTGGATTTACTGTATATCTTGCCATTCACCAGCAAGGATTCCTAGGCCGATTGAGGCAACACAATCCTAGATTTCATGCCACACACAGCCTAGTTGAGCGGTCACTAGGTCAGTGGATTAGCGTGATCCACAATCTAGTTCAGGGACCACTATGCCATGTGCTGTATCATTCAGAGATCCACCTCACTCAGCTTCAAATCCATCCAAAAATCTAGCTCAACCAAAACATGAGAACCCCATCACACCATGGGTAACTGGAAATGGCAAGGCTAGGATGAAAACAATGGCACACCTCGAAAAACCCATGCGATAACAACAAAAGAAACACATGCAATACCATGCATGCCAAATATAACAAATAAAATACACATGTAAATCCATACCTACAAAGAATACTACTATAGCTGCTTGATCCTACTCTTCCTTGCTTGATCTCTGCTTCCTCTTGATTTCTTTGACTTTCTTTATCCAATGCCAAAGTGCTTGAAGAAAACTCTAACTGTCCAAGAGTGTGTGAGAGAGAGAATAATGAGAGAGCTCCAAAACTGAACTGAAAAAAGGTTACAAACTGATCCTCATAAGCCTTTTTATCAATTAGGACTCTATTTTCTTCATTTTCCATTATTTTCCTTCAATTTCCTCCTCACATGCTACCTCTGACCTTTCACTTTCCTTTTCTCCTAATTTCCATTATTTTCATAAATAAATGTGTCAAAAATTCCATTTTTCCTTTTGAAAGCCTTAGCCATTGCCTTTTCCAATTTCCTTAGCCATATTAACCAATGAACACCCACACTAGGATGCTTTTCCCAACATTAAGCTTGGAACAAGTGTCTCATCAACCGTGGTTATTATTTTTCTTTTATTAATTTTTATCGCATGGAATTTTCACTAGAGTTGTTACAATCCTCCAACCTAGCTTAAACTGCCCACTTCACATCTTCAAGGCTCAATCTCATTCCCTGAGTGCTTGAACTATGTAGCTATACAGAATCCAGACCTCCCTTGACTCCCAAAAATATGCAGTTGACTTTACCAGTGTCCATTCCCTCATCCTGACCCCACTGGCTCTAGAAATTGCGCAGTCTTGTCTTCCAGGCCTCCCTAAGCTGTGCATTGTGGATTCTCAGAGCGAAAGCTCTTCCCCCATGTAATGTAAAGGTCATGTAAGTTGAAAAGTCATAGGAAGTGAAACAATCATGAGGGTAGTCAAAGAGTCACCCTTGGTTATATATACTCCCTCATTGTATGAGCAAAGGAATTTTTCACCTTGGCTCCTCCCGTAAGGCATTAGAGAGATCAAATAGTTCTTTGGGGAGTAAGGAGTGGCTCTAATGCTCCACTACTGGGGCTAGTGTTATAGACATATTTGGGCGCATCAACCCCAACTCATATGTTGATGTATTAGGGTTCATAAACCCCTAAAATAGTTGTTTTATGCCCTAAAGGAACTAAATCATCTGAATGCCTCATTCCCCAAAAGTTCCATCTCAAAAATCATCCAGAAAGTGCCTAAAATGAATCATTGCTGAAAGCCCTGTGTTAAGGTGAGATGCATCTCAGGTGCTGGACTGTCAAAGTGAGATGCGTCACAGTTTGGCCCTCTAGTAGGTGCGATGGGCGAGGTAAGACAAAATTCCGGGAGAGTTTGAGAGTTCGTTGCTCATGGAAACTTCTAGAAACTTCTCATGTACCACTTGCCCCTCTGAATTCATCCAAGGATGACTAAGGGAACTAGGAAACCATCTCCAATTCCCCTCTTTCATGGAATCAATTCCTAAAAATAGAAAGGCATTCATCATTCCCATTGATGATTCAACCTCTTGCAATTATCTATAAAAGGATCTCTCGTCCAAGAGATCAGGAGGCTGAATTATTCTGAGTTGTAAGGAAGTGCTGCTAGTTTTAGTATTTAGGAGAAAGCATTGTGTTATTGTTGGTGTGTTATTTCTAATTCATGAGGTGAAGAAGGCTTAAAGTTGGGAGGATAGCAATGGATCAGACTTCTTATGGGTTGTAATTCTCCTTGTTATCAATAAAGTTCTTCAAGATTTTCCCCAATTAATTGTGTTAACTATAAATGCATTGATTTGTTTATCATATTTTTGATTCAATGATATTTATGATGTGATGGATCATTATGCTTTGACAGGTCTTTGTTTATGTAGCTGTGCAGGTACTCTCCAAGTGTGTTAAGTACAGGGAGGAGTTACAAGATCAGCCCAAGGAGAGGGAGATCAAGCGAGGATTCAAGTGAAAGTTACAGGTTGGTCTTTCATAATCTCTTTCTTATCTATCACTCATAGGAAAGATAGTGAAATGCTTTGACTATTGTTTCTAGGTTAGCTACCAAACCTAGAGGGCTAGAAAGTCTTAGAAATACTAGTTTTCCCAGAAACAAGTTGGCGACTCCGCTGGGGAAAATGATGATTGTTTTTTGCTGTTGTATGCTCTATGTTGGATTATATAAACTATAGCCAGAGTCTGAAGCTAGCCAGGAAGATTTCAAACCACTTTTGTTATACAATTGCATAGTAGATAAATGCTACTTTAGTCAATCTCTGGTTTAGTTTATATCTTGAGCATTTGATTTGCAAAAGCATCAAAATTCCCTTGTTGGTAGCTTAGTAACCTCTTAGGACATTCCATCACACTTTGCTTATATTTGTTCATTAAAATCAAGCTTAATCCATTGAAAACTGCTGCAAATTTGAGCCAAAAACACTTTCAGAATCGCTTGCTTGACAATCGCACTATCTTGAGCTGCAATCTGATATGCATCTCAGTTCCTGAATGGGCAAAGTGCGATGCATCTCACTATCTTCAAGGGCTAAGTGCGACGGATCACTAAAACTCAATTTTCCCATCTAGGAGTTGAGGGTTTTGACTAGTTTTCATTCTTGTTTGGTTGCTTGCTGAATATGAACAATGTCTCATCACTAAAGCCACTTGTTAACACTTAGATCAGCCTCTATTTAGATTAGGATTGGTGAATGTTTTTGTGTGTTTGTTTTTCATTTACAATCCATTGTTAAAAGTAGTGCTAATCGATTTGTCATTTCGATAAGAAAAGTGTCGTAAAATCTTCCATTTTTCGTTGAAAAAGTGAAGTGTCGCAAAATCCTCCTTCATAGCCTATCGATTAAATTATTTTGGTGCATTTGATTTGATTTGATTTCATTCAAAGTGTCGAAAAGACATTTCTTCAAATTTGAAAGTGTCATTTTGAGTCTTCCTTTCTCTCCTTGAAGAAAAATTGTCGAAAATTGATCCGAATGGAAAATGGCCCCTTGTAATGGTTATCTATGGTATTGACCCATGGAATTTACCCATGGTATTGTAAATGGCATCCACCCGTGGTATTGTAAAATCCACCCATGGTATTC
>APFE030598350.1:0-21755 GCA_000404065.3 Pinus taeda
TTAATTTTGTAACTATAAATATTATTATGAAACATATTTTAAGTATATCATACATAATATTTTTTAAAGATTTCAAATATAATTTTATACTTGAAAAAACACATAAAATGAAAGTTGACTATTCAAATTTATGAATTATTTTATTATGAAATTTAAGAATTAATTTATTATGAAACTTATGTAATGTGTAACAACCATGGGTTAAAATTCCATGTAATAAATGGACATTATAAAATTAAAATAAATACCAAGGTCATGAGACACATATTCCAAGCTGAATGGAAGGGAAACCCATTATTTTGGATCTATTTGTGATTTATTATTGGCTATGGAAATTGTGATTGACATTGCAAAAGACAAAAGACAATAAATGACAATGTAATACAAGAAATAAAAGAAAATAGGAGAAAAGGAAGATGAAGGCACATGAATATGTATGCAAGGGAAAATGAAGGAAAAGGAAAGGAAAAAAAGAAAAAGGAAAAAGGGAGAGAACATTCACACACTCTTGGATATTCTAGCATTCACTTAGAGATGAGGAGAGAAAGAGAGAGAACAAGTACTTGGACACAAGGAAGACACAAGCTAGCAATGAATGAGCAAGGGAGCACAAGCGGAGGATTGGACAACAATAAGCAAGGGAAGTAATCAAGCAGAAAAAGAGAAATCAACAAGAGGATTTTGTAGGTAATAGGTTGCATGTTTGGTCATCTTACTAGGATGTGAATGCATGGTTTATGCATTGACTTATTGGTCATGTTTGTTTTCATTGGCATGAGATTTGCCTAGATTGATAATGGTGTACAACCTTGCCTTGGTCATTTCCTTAGTAGTCATGCTATAGTGGGTTTTCATTTTGGTTGAGATTTGGATTGCCAGTGGATTTAGATTTGATTGAGGTGGTCTCATGAAGATCCCAAGGGTTGAAGGTGGAGATGGCTTTCTCTGGGAAGCTCTTGATAGGTGGGTGGAAACAGAAAAATTCCTTTGGGTATGGTGAAGAAATCCTGAAGCATCCAAGTTTGTTTTGGTTTTGGTGATTTGTTGACTGGTTCAGGTGAAATCATCGTGCCTTGAGGGTGGAGGTGGTTTACTCTCTGGATTCTCAGGTTGGTTTTGTTTTGGTTTGGTTTATACCATGTGATATCACATTCATTCTTGGAATATGGCGCGGGGGTGATTGGCTGAAAGAAAGATTTAGTTCAACCCAATATATGGTCAAGTGGTGTGTGGAAGTCCCTGACTTGGTTGGTTTTATACATATGTTAGGAAGGGTTATTTCCTATTGAGATCAATGAGCACAAGCATTGGTTATTGTGTTGATTTTATGATTGTTTTTTCATGGATTCATGATGGTTAAATGTTGGTTATAAGCATGATACATTCTTATTATATGATGTGCTCTTGTTATGGATCTTGTTCATGGTTTGATAAATTATTGAATGAGTATATGAATGCACGAGCTAACAAGTGTTTGTTGCGACTAGCTTCAGAGGGCAGTAAGTCTTATTGATGATTCTCTAATGAAACTAATGAAATAGTGAATAGATATGCATTCATGACCTACAGGTGTTATGTTTAAAAAGTGTTTGTCTAAATGTTTATCATGCATTGGAAAATCTTGAAAAGATCTAGGCCTAAGGATAGATTATGCAGACTTGTAATTATCATTGACAGAGACCTCAAAAGTTCTAGGCAGCTCTAGGCAGTGGCATGTAGGCTAACCCTAAAATTCTAGCAATGAATCTATTGTTGTAGGCACAAAATTGGAAGATCTCAACTATAGCCGCATGGAGGATGGCCTGTGCATGTGATTGAAGGCCTTTGGTTGTACCCATAAGAATGCATGCATGCAGTTGGGATGTAAAGTTAGGTAAAACATGGTTCCAACTCAAAGTAAAGGTTACCAGTGGAAAGTGTATGACTTCTAGGGGATATAGTGTCTTTGGGTGTTGCAGTAAGTTTAGTACAAGTTGGTAAGTTATGCCCTATTTCCACAATGGAATCTTGGAGGTTAGGTCATGCATAGTAACTCAAAACTCATGTTTACACTGGTGAGCTTGTAAACATGGGTAAATGTGAGGTGGGGTGTTACAGAGTGGTATCAGAGTAAGGTTTACAACACTAGACCTCGGGGTAAATGCAAATTGTTATGCATGCATGTCAGTTGTCTATATGTTTACCATGCATGCATGTTAGCTCTTTATTGTTATTGTTATGATCCATGTATGAGATGATACGCTTGTGATGTTGTATTATGCTTATCTGAATTTTCTTGTCCATATGCAATAGCCTCACCAGTGGTAAGTTGAGGTAATGATTTTGATTTTGTTTTTATTTAGATAACAATGACATATTGCAGGAAAATATAAGGTCAAGAGATTAATAGCATAATAGTTGAGTACAATTCATATAACTCTCCATATAGGCCCAAAGAGACATTAGTGGATTGGGAGAACTCACTTGAATAACAGAGAGGAAGACTTTCCTGATCTAGAAGATACAATGAGAAGTTTGAAGGCAGAGATCATAAGTTGCAAGGCAGATAATGAGAGGTTGATTGAAGCACAAGAAAGGCTTGTGAAAACTCAAAAAAAAAGTTGAGATCAATGCATTTATCCTTCAAAGCCTTTTAGATATGCAGAAGCAAGGACAACTAGGGATCAGTCATGGAGATAGATAAAAAGAAAGGACTAGTGGTGCAGATGGAAGCATGTCTTAGAAAAGGTACATGATGGACAAGGACGATACAATAAAGAGTGGCAGACTCTTAGATACACCTGGGAGGAGGACTAGTACTCATGGATTTTATTCTAGCTCTACTTTCGGGAGACATCATCGCCATAACCATAAACATCATTATATGAGGAGTGAGAAGGGATATTTCCTGGAAGAATATAAGAAAGCCAAGCCTCCTACTTTTGACAGTGAGATGACCGAGTCAGAAGATGTAGAATCATGGTTTCTTGGGATGGGGAATTTTTTTAGACTTCATGATTACTCTAAGAATATGAAAGCCAAGATAGCTACCTTCAATCTCAAAGTAAAAGAAAATATCTGGTAGGAAGATGTCAAGCATGTCAGTGGTATCATGTAAGAGGCGTTGATTTGGGACGAATTTGAAAGACTCTTAAGGAATTACTTGTCTAAGAGGTATTGTGATAGAAAGTCCAAGGAATTTTATGAACTCAAGATGGGTTCCATGAAAAATGAAAAATATACAACCAGATTTCATGAGTTATTGAGATATGTACCCTATCTCAAGGAAGAGAAAGCAAAGATCGAAATATTCATCAGCGAATTTCCATTAGCATTCAAATACCGGATTGAGTTTGATAAGCCTTAGTCATTGGAGGAAGCTATTAGAAAGTTGAATCATTGCTATGAGCAATCAAAGTGCAATCCTGAGTTCAAGTGTGATTGGAAAGGTAGCAAGAAGACTCAAGGAAAGTGGCCTAAGAAGCAAGGAATATCTTAGGATGCAGGTGATACGGAAAATGTGGCACCTCACAAGAAGTTCAATACAGCTGAGAAAGGACATGGGTCTCAGCCTATGGAGCAAAAAAATAAAGGCAATGGCATAGAACCATTGAACTATTGGATGTGTGGTAGAGATCATCACAAGAAGGATTGTCCTTTATATCAGGGCAGCAGACCTCATGTCTACAGTGCTCAACATGCACACAAAGTTAGGATGTAGGTCAGAGCATTCCCTGGATCTACCCAGTAGTCGATAACAAACAAGTAGACCGCCAGGCATCCATTATCGAGATGAAGGGTAAGCTTTGTGATCAAGTTGTTTATATTTTGATTGATCCTAGAGTGAATTATAGCTATATCAGTGCTGACCTGGTGGATCAGTGTCAGTTGAATAAGGAAGTGCATGTAGAATCTTGGTTGGCACAGTTGGTTATAAGGACTAAGAAGATTTCATCATTAGGTGAAGTCTCATGCATTTGAGCTTAATGGCATGCCTACAACAACAAATTTGAATTTGCTTCCTTTGGGTTCATAACTATTTGAATCTTTCTTTTGTTTTGTTCTTAACTAATTTTTTAATTATTTTTTTAAAATTATGTATTTTTAGTGGAATATTTTATTTTTATTTTGATTTTTGATATAATTATATATATATAAGAGTTGGTTTTTTGTTTTTTTTATAATATTTCATGCTTGTTTTTTTGTTTTGTTTTTTTTATTATTTCTTTTTTGTTAATATTTGTTTTTTGTCGTTTAATTTTTTAATTTTTAATTCTATTTCATTTTTCTTAAATTTTTTGTTTCGTTTTTCTTTTTTCACTTTTATCTTTATCTATTTTTTGAAGAAAACAAATGTTACATTTTTTTTTTTTTATGTTCGGTACTTTTTTTTTTTTTTTTTTTTTTTTTTTTTTTTTTTTTTTTTTTTTTTTTTTTTTTTTATTTACACAAATTAAACCAACCCATGGTACTAATTTGTTAGTTGATTTTTAAGTTTTCAATACAATGGATTAAATTCGTCTCCACTATGTGTCAATTTATGGTTGATTTTTAAATTTTCGTTGTAATGGATCAAGTCCACCCCCATTGTGTGTCACTTTGATATTTGATTTTTAAATTTTGTTTGCAATGTGTCACGTTGCCATAGGTTAATATTTTTAAAGACCTATAATTTTAGTGTTTAAAAAAAAATACTCTTGATATAATGACTCTTTGATTTACATGTTCATTAACTCAACTTTAGTAGCTAGGAGAGGCATTCCTACAAGATATTTTGAGGGATTCGACATGGAAGTTGTTGATGGTTATGCTATGATCTACACTGAAAAATTTCCACAATTGGAGCATAAAATGAGGAACTACTCACTTACGAATGGTTTCTATGTGGTAGATTTGGCTAACACAAATCTTGTATTGGGTGTCCAATGGCTTATATCTATAGGGAGGCACTGGAAGGACTACTAGAAAATGGATATCGGTTCACTGCAACAGATGAACATAGTTTTTTTATGAGGGGAATGACCAATGGTGCCCCTAAAGTTATTACAACCATAAAAATGGAGAGCATATTCAAGCATGGTGACATATCTTGGGCAAAAAAGTGTCTAGTTACATCAAAGATACCTTGATATAGTAGTCAACATTATCACACAAATATTTAGTCATTGTTGGATAAACATAACAAGGTCTTTGAAAATATTCCACAAGGGAGACCTCCTAACAAGGGCTTTGAGAATACATGTTACCCACCAAAAGTGGATGACCCCATAGGAGAATTTTTCTAATATATTTGTCTTCAACCGGTAGGCAACAACCCCTAACAACCACTAGTGTATCCAATTCATTGTGCCATTTGATCTCCACTCCATGATCCAGTGATATGTTCCCTTGCCCATCTGTCGAGAGCATATGTTTGAAGGTCATCCAATCCTAAAGGTATCTTTTTCATTGAACAATCGGGTTCTATGCTTGTTTTTCTTTGGGCACTTTAGGTATGGATTATTGGGTGACTTGGAAGAAGGAGGAGTTTTAACTATAGTTTTGTTCCCTCACCTTAAACAGGGGGGTTAATAATCAATACTAGTCCTGTGGGATCTCCCCTATTGGCTTATAGCTTCAGGATGGGCACTACTTAGGAAACCCTGATTTTGGTAGCATGGTCTCGTTTTCCTGTTCCACATTTTTCACTCCCCTTCACAGATTACAAGCCATATTTCAGCATCTTCCCTCTCTGGGTCCACATGGATCGGGTACACCCCCTCCCCTTGTCTAAATGTTTGGGTCGGGCCCGGAAATGTTTCCATGGAGGTTGATGCAGCTAAAAGAAAGATAAAAGTATATCATCACCACAAGAAAGAAACAAAACAAAAGAATATTATAAAATGAAAAAGATGGTCAAGACATTATATTAGCACGTGGGAAAAAGAAAAACATGAGATCTAAGCCTTCATTATGGCCATCACCCTAGTTCCTAGGGCACCATGAGCCCCCCCACATCATTAAAGAAATGCATGCATGTCCCAACCCCTGGTGGGAAATGAAATGCCCCACCTTAAGGGAGCAATCATTGCTTGTATCATACACAACATGCTCTCAAATCTTAAAGCCCCAAACATTAATATAAGGAAATATCAAGAAAAGGCAAAAGGAAAATTATGAAGGGTGGAAAAAAAGGTCGAGGTAACTCATGTATCCATGATTTCTCCCTCCTATATCTATACAGCTAAATATGTGGACATCCCACATCATGACCATCCTTGAACCCATGACATTTTGCTTTGAGACCCCTGTGTCCCTATCCATCTCATCGTTATTCACATGATCCATATCAGTTGAAGGATGTACCTTAGACCTGTCTTTCCCCTTAGGGGTTGGGAACACCTAATAGGGTTATTTATTAGCCACTCCTACCTAGGGAGGTAACAATATTACATTCTTAAAGCCTTAAATTTGGAAGGGGAGCCCAATGTGAGATCTTAATTGTGCCCTTGATTAACAAGTTTGGTTCACTTAGATGCACTTATGAATTATTGTACCTAATGGTGAGGAAACACATTTAATCTTATATGTAATTGGAAAGTGGTTTCATCATGGGTTGGGAAACTTAACTAGGTCCCAATCCCACCAAAGAATCATATTGACATTTGTATGGGATGCGTTGAGAGCCATGGGACTCCATCATGTGTTAGAGCATCATTTCATGCCATAGGCACCCTCAACACCTTCAATAGTTTATTCATTTCCCCACATTATTTTTCAGATGATGCACTTGGACCAGCATGACCCAAATGGCTTAACGTGATTAGGGTAGTTGATCCAAGGCCTAAAGGAGGTTCATATCACTCTTGATACATTGGAGTGAAAGCAACATCATCAGAGCCCTCATTGGGAGAAGCCTACAAGCTTACCTTTCATCAAGAGACCCATGAGACTAACATTTGTGCCCTAAACCCACTATGGGGCACCACATGATGACTTGTGTGAAAAATTATGGGCCATCCCTTAATTCATCTTTATTAGAGCCCTCTCTCTCATCATGGCACTTAGAGGACTCAACATGGCCCTCCAACAGCCCTACTTCATCATGACATCATCATTTCGGCGAGCACTTAGATGCTTGATTCATAATTTATCATAGCTACTTGATTAACTTGTGACCAAGGCCTTATTTTTGCAATTATTATAATGTTAGGGGCATTAGAATAGAAATTAGACCTCTAAGGTCTCACATAAATAGAACGTGTTGTCATTGTGTTAGAGCATCATCATCACTTAGATTCTTCTCTTGTAAAAGACTCACACTTTTTCTCTTGGATGCTAGTCGGGACTCTTAGCTACATTTTGATATTTGGAGCTAAAATTTCAATCTTCTTTTGAGCTACTTCCTGTTCGGTGGGAGGATATGTCATGTTGTCATCTTGGAAGTGCTTCTTGTTGAATATTTTTTTTGGAATAATGTCTAATGTATGGAATTGTTGCAACTAGTTAATGCTCGTTTTCACTCATTTGTTGAATATTGTTTTGGAAAGCTATATGGTTGGAAATTGCATGTGTTACACATTGCATGACAATTGATGAATGTTCATAGTGTATGAGATTTCATTTTTCTTCCTTGAAAATCCATAAACTTGGGTGGGTAAATGTTAAAGGTTGGTTGTTAGGGCATCAACCTATATCCTCCTCAAGGATGATTTTGGCCAATTTTGAATCATCTTAGACTCCATAGCCCAAGGAACTAAGAACTGATCCAAGAACATTAGAGATCAACCTCTCTTTTCTCCTTCTTCTCTCTTCTCAAAATTTTTGACCCCTCTTTCCTAGGATAAGTAGCTAGGGAATCAAGTGAATTCTCTTGGAGAATGAATTTTGGGATTTCGTTCAGATATAACTCTTCCTTGGTGTTTCCCCTTGATGATCTCACATTTTGGTGGAATTCTCATGGTTACTTTTCCATAAATCCTTGTGCCATAGGTGTCCCCTAGAAGGGAAACCTAGTTTTTATTTCCTATTATCTCAGTCTAGCTTCAAAGTATAAGGTTCAACAATTTTAATTTCTTGTTTAAAATATTTAGGCACACTAACAGTAGGATTGTCATCGCTAATTTGAAAATGTCGAATAAAGGCACTAACGGTTGGATTGTCATACAAATTAAAAAAAAAATCAAACAAAAGGCGTTGACGGTTGGATTGTCAATGTGGATATATATTTGTGTGTGTGCATGTGAAGTTTTAAAATGTTGACAACTCACATGTTAGCAAAGTAGCGGGTACCAAGACAAGCGATTGTTGGCCAAATAAATGGTGTGATATGTTGTTTCATGATTTCACATTAAAATTGATTTGAATTTCCACCTCCAAAGGGTAATCATGATTGTAAATTAGTTATATGATTTATCACGTTTTTATATGATTGATTTATTGTTTCATGATCGCATTTAATCCTAAGCTTTTATGAAAGGAATCTTGTAGGGTTAATATGTTTTAATGTGTTATCCACCAAGGTGAATAGTTAGTTCAGACTCCTGCATATTCAAGATCACATCCCGCTCTCGTTTTCATTTCTTGTGGTTCTAGATAGTGTCATTTATGGGAAAAAGCAGCAAGTTGGATAGGGGGAACCTCGAGGACTTGATCTCCCCGAAGCATATCCAGATATTCGAGAATGATTTCAGGAGGCTAGTTGGGATGAGTTCTTTTTCAAATGCAGTGGTTATCAAGATGGGGTTGCTCAAGCCTTTGTTGAAGCGTTTGATGGTCATGGGGTCACTGCTGTAGATATTTCCTTCCCTATCACAAAGGAAGTGGTTATAGAGGCTACAAACCTCCCTGTTGATGCATAACGCTGGTTTAAAAGCCACACTTTGGCTGGAATTGACATTCGCTTTTTTCTTAAAAGATGAGTATAAGTACAGACCATGGCGCTTGGAGATGCAAATATATTAGTTGAAGGACGAATGTAGCCTGCTCCTTAGGATCACTCGATCTTATTTCATCTGTGAAGGGTGTTTTAACAAACTCAATATGTACCACTTTCATTTTCTTGCTCACATTGCGGGACAGGTGAGAATGAAAGCTCCTTTATTTTTACTTATGAGACTCAAAATGATGTCATCAAAAGTGAGGGCCAACCCTGATGTATCATCCCACTTCATTTATCATAAGATCCTAATCAAGTTATTAATTGAAAATTAATTGAGGAAGACTAATAGGACATGGGAATGGTTTCTTTCCCGAGGGGGATTTGTACAATCTGTCTCACCTAAGCCTAAGGATATTAGCAAAATCAAAAGAAGTAAGAAGCCTTTTGAACCAACCAAAACCTTAGAGTAGGGGACTTTGTCTGTCCAGACTAGAATCTAGAGGAAAAACATGATGAAAAAAATCCTCCTCTAGTTCTTGAAATGAAAAAGGTCTACATGAGAAGTAGGAGAATTCTAGAAAGGAAGTTCCTATCCCCTCCTCATATGCCATCTCCTGAACATACAAAATTTGTTGAACTAATAGAGGAAACAGAGGTTGAACCTGCTGAACCAATGTGTGCATGTGTGTGAAGTTTTAAAATTTTGACAACTCACATGTTAGCAAAGTAGCGGGTACCAAGACAAGCGATTGTTGGCCAAATAAATGGTGTGATATGTTGTTTCATGATTGCACATTGAAATTGATTTGAATTTCCACCTCCAAAGGGTAATCATGATTGTAAATTAGTGGTATGATTTATCACGTTTATATATGATTGATTTACTATTTCATTATCATGTTTAATCCCAAGCTTTTATGAAAGGAATCATGTAGGGTTAATATGTTTTATTGTGTAATCCACCAAGGTGAATAGCTAGTTTAGACTCCTAATATTGATGATCACATCCCGCATTTAGGGGAAAAAACGACAAGTTGGATAGGGGGGATCCCGGGGAATTGATCTCCCCGAAGCATATCCAGATATTTGAGAACGATTTCAGGAGGTTGGTTGGGATGAGTTCTTTTTCAAATGTAGTGGTTATCATGATTGGGTTGCTCGAGCCTTTGTTGAAGCATTTGATGGTCAGGGGGTCACTGTTGGAGATATTTCCTTCCCTATCACAAAGGAAGTGGTTGTAGAGGCTACATGCCTCCCTGTTGATGGATAATGTTGGTTTAAAAGCTGCACTTTGGCTCGAATTGACATTCTCTTTTTTAAGGAATTTAGACTTCTGTGATCCATAGCATTTGTTTAGAAATTTTTTGGCGAAATCACATAATTGATCATTTGTCGACGCGTTTCGAACCAACTAGTGTGGTTCATCGTCAGGACAAGTTGAAGAAGCAGATCTAGATAGCATGTTAAATAGTCTAAGCAGAGACTCCAACGGCTAAAAAGACTAACGGCTATTTTTCAACATACGAACCCCAGTCAAACCTCCTTTAACTAAAATAATATAATATTCTATATAATTATTACTATATATACGCAGCTGGGTAAAAATAAACCAGAACCGGGTTAGATATCAATTTTTTATTCAAAATATATATTATTAATATTTTCCAATACCCAATATAATGTTATATTTAATGTTTAAGTAATTAAATTATTTTTATAAATTATTAGAAAAATATAGAAGTAAAATATATCCCTGGTTAGTTACCATTAATTATTTAAAATATTATATAAATATGAATAAACCCATCTGACTATGTAAGATACATATATATATATTAATCTTTTACAATCCTTAACCTTCTAGTAATATTTTATTTAATGTTCATTATATATATATATATATATATAATATATATATATATATATATATATATATATATATATATATATATATATTTTAATTATAACCTTATAATAAATATGCCCATGTAAATGTATTAATAGTATTTTTCAATAACATTAAAGTAATATACATATTTTAAAATTTTTTAACTTTTTTATATCTTACTTTATTTATTAAGGTTAGTTTAAATTAACTTAGAATTCAATACAAATCAATTAAATGAATAAAAGGAAAATTAAATTGAATAGTTACGCAAAAGCCTATTTTAATCCATTCATTAAACAAAGCGTTAGCTTGTTAAATTAAGCTAAATTACTATCAAATCATATGCTTACCAATAAATAACATATATTAAGCTAAATATTCATAAGGCAACATTAAATAATCCCCAAAAATATAGGGAAAATAGAGGGGATTAAACCCAAAGGACGAAAATTAAAAGAAGAACAAATCGAATCAAGGGAAAGCAAGAAATTAAACAACAAACCAAAGGGAAAACCAAGAAACACAGAGACCTAACCAAGAAGGGACCGCAGAGGTTAGGAAGACAGGGCTGGGACCCAACAGCTGCTGATCTTCCAGCCATCATCCCTATTAAGATTATTCGGCCTTTTTTCAATCTCCAGGGCCTCCCTAAATTTGCGATGGTGAAACTGAGCAACTCTAGCAATGACTTGAGCCTCTTCGATACATACATGATGCATCGTCTTCTCGGCATGTTCCGCTAAGATCTTGGTTGAAGGATAAATGGAGCTTTCTCCTTAGGATCACTCAGTGTTATTTCACTTGTGAAGGGCATTTTAACAGACTCAATATGTACCACTTTCATTTTCTTGCTCACATTACAGGACAGGTGACAATGAAAGCTCCTTTCTTTTTACTTATGAGACTCAAAATGATGTCAGCAAAAGTGAGGGCCAACCTTGATGTATCATCCCACTTCATTTATCATAAGACCATAGTCAAGTTATTAACTGAAAATCAATTGAGGAAGACTAATAGGAAATGGGAATGGTTTCTTTCCCGAGGGGGATCTGTAGAATCTGTCTCACCTAAGCCTAAGGCTATTATAAAAAGAAAAAGAAGTAAGAAGCCTATTGAACCACCCCAAACCTTAGAGTAGGGGACTTCGTCTGTCCAAAATAGAATCTAGAGGAAAAACATGATGACAAAAACTCCTCTTCTAGTTCTTGAAATGAAAGAGGTCTACACAAGAAGTAGGAGAATTCTAGAAAGGAAAGCCCTATCCCCTCGTCATATGCCATCTCTTGAACATACAAAAGTTGTTGAACCAATAGAGGAAACAAAGGCTAAACCTGCTAAACCTGAGATAAAGAAAACAAAGGATATTAAGGATCCCACACTAGCTGAGATCTATGGGGGAAGAAGGTCACACACTAGACCACTAAACAAATTGAGGTAGAAATTCAAGCTCAAACAAAACGTTGACCTAACACAAAAAGTCATTGAGGTAGATAACACAACTCAGAGAGATCTGTTCATAAACAAAGAGAATCCTGCTAGTTCTAGGAAGCCTAAAAGTCAAAGCAAAGAGCCTACTATTAAAGCCAAGAAGACTAGGAAAAGGAGACAGAGTAAAGTTGATATTTTGTTGGAGGCAGCTAGCAAACTCAAGTGAAGCATTTACAATGTAGTTTTTGTTTTGCCAACGGTCTTTTGGGATCATTTTTTATACATCACAAACATTTAATCTGTTAGCGCTATTTTGGTTTCATTTTGGATTAGCACCGACAATTAGATTGTCAAACACAAATTTTTCTTTGTTTGAGACAGTGCTGACATTTGGTCTGTTAGTGGTTCTTATTTTTTCTCCCGATATGAGGCATGTGAATTAATATGTTAGCGCTTGGAAAAAAAATTACTTTTTGAAGGTAACAAGTAGCAGTTTGGAGTTAATACAACCCTAAAGGAAGGATTTATATACCAGATTCGCCTTTTTGTGGATCAAGACCAAATTTCAAGGAAAAAATTGCTATACCAAGAATGATGATGAAGCAAAGTGTTTAGAAAATCTGGGCAGAATATTAGTAGTCAGTTTTGATCCTTAGCTTCAACGAAGTCTTCAGCAACAACATAGTTCCCAGATATGAAATATTATCATCTTGTTTTATGATTGAGAAATGTAATGTATTTAGTTTTAATTAAATATATACTTTGCTATTTTGAGACTGTTGTAATTAATCTGTTTCTAAAAACATGCATATGGTTTTGTAAGTACTCTATAAAGTTGATAATGACAGAAAACCAATGGTGCGGAATTTGAGAAAGAGTTGTAATTTGTGTATGTGCTTTATTTATGTTGGTTAATCATAGGTAACTAGTGATCAAAAAAACATAATGTTTGAAACTGAGAATTCATGTGTTGATATGTCCTAGTTTGTTTCTTGGTGAATGTGTTTACGTCTGTTATTTTCTTTAAATGTTTCTCTTGTTTATGCTTGAATGAAGGTATTAAAGGTGGATTTCATACTTCATTTTCATGCTCTGTCTTTACCATTCAAGTATCAACTTTATTTTCTAAACTGAACAAAATTCTTCTAATCAGACACTCTAATTTAAATAGTTTTTTGTTATTTTCTCCTACCACTCTTAAATAGTAAGGTTGTCTAAGGATATATCAACTATCCTGCTCTTAGCTTCTGTCACTACAACCAGCATCTTAGTGACCATTGGCTGATTTGAAATTTCTATGACTCCATGCCCTAGGATACACTTTCTCTACCTTACCACCATTTTCAAAACCCCATTGAACCCATGATATAGCCACTATACTAAAGACACACCCAACTGCTGAGGTGATAATGGGTAGTTGAATTGTAAAGGAGAGAGCCCTCTCCGAGTTGAAGGGGGTAGCCTTAGGCCCTAAATATTAGTTTGAAAGAGTTACCTTAGAGGTTTTCCTTTATAGTCAAGGGAAAACTTGTGAGTGATAACATTTCCTTGGGTAGGGGACTCTCTTGAGGGTTGTATAAGCCTTTTATTTGGTGGAATAAATCATAAGAGATCCTTTCTCCTCCCTTGCCTTGACCTAGTGAGCACCTTGGAAGAATCTCTTCCCACGCTTATCCACACAAATCTAGGTCTAGCACAAGCCTTTCCTAGGCCTTTCAAAGAGAGTGAAGAGCCTCTAGGTAGTGTTAAATCATTACATTGAGTTCTTTTGAGAGGTCATACTATTGATTTTGGGTAGCATCGGATGTGATCTAGCTTCGAAATTTTGTGTAGGGGCTAGAACACATGAGATCTTCAAGACCCAAAAATCGTCTAGAGAAATTCCACCTAGATTGAACTTTATTAAAATAATTGATATTTTTAATGGGGTTCCTAAGTCTAAACTTAGAAAAATAAAAAATATTAATGGGTATTAATGAAAGTATGGGTGAGAAGCTTCTAAGAGACGATGATCAAGTCTAATTTAATCTTAGTCGTTGATTAAGGACTTAATCTTGGCCGTCGATTCATCAACGAGAAAAGTATAAAATAAGACTTGAGAGTCATTTGAAGAAACACCGGGAAAATATTCAGTAACCAGAGGGAAATAGATTCTCAAGGAGGAGTTTGATTTCAAAGGGAAAGTTTTAGGGTGAAGGAAGAGGAGGGTATCAGCATCAGTCAGAGATTGAGGAGGAGGTGACACATAGCATCAGAGAGACAAAGAAAAGGGAAGATCAGAGAGACAATGTAGCAAAGGATGCAGTCCTCACATAGGCCTCACACAGAAGTGACGCGGTGAAGGTTGGAGGGTCTCCAGGGTGTCAAAATTTCTCTAGAGCAAGGAGAAAAATTGTCTCAAGTGTTTATCTCAGAGGTGTCTCTATATTTTGTAGAATCATTCCTTGTAAAGAGATTGTTGTTGAAGAATAATAAATAAACCCTCATTCGCTACACCAGTTTTCCCACATTGGGTTTTTCTAGGTACTATTGTCCAAAATTAACTGTGTTGATGTGATTGATTATTGTGCTTTTATATCACTATTATTTTCTCTATGCTATTATAAGTCAAAATGCACCCTCGTAGGAAGAGGTACTATAGTCTTTCAAACAGAAGCAGGGGATCGGCTTTGAGCAACCAATGTGCTGCATGTGCCAAGACTGGGGATGAACTTACTCTCTATATCTCAATATAAACAAGGGCTACAATGTTTTCTTCATTGGGAAGAAAGTATATGTCAAACATCTAAGTTGGAGAAAGAAGGCGCAAATTGGAGTCAGAAGTAACAGGTTGTATAAGTTACAACTAAAATCTCTAATGGCATTGATAGGCAGTAGTGGGGAAAAATTGGAATAGGAGGATGGGAAACTTAGACCATGGGGCTCTAAGAATTCTCGGAAGAACCATCACAGGAGTTCCAGAGTTGAGTACCAAATGAAACGATGTATACAAAGGATGCGCACTAGAGTACGCCAAAGTGGCTTATTCCAGAAGTAACAATAGGGCTAAGAGTGTTCTGGGATTGATACACTCAGATATTTGTGGACCCATGTCCATAAAATATCTCAGTGGTGTCGAATACTTCTTCAGCTTCATTGATGACCATTCCAGGAAGACTTGGATGAGGCTTTTTATTGATTCAAAGAGTTTAAGGCTCTGGTTGAGAATATGACAAGGAAGAGGATAAAAGCGTTGCGCTCAGACAATGGTGGAGAATACATTGATAAGGACTTCATTGATTTCTACGCAAGGGAAGGCATCAGAAGAGAATGGAAAACTCCTTATAATCCAGAGCAGAATGGAGTAGTAGAGAGGAAGAACAAGGTTATTGTTGAAGCAACAAGGGTGATATTGTATGATCAGGATATCCCCATATTTTTATGGGCAGAAGCATGCATCACAATAGCACATGTCCAGAATAGGACTCCTCATAGGGAATTAGGTAAGATTACTTCGGAGAGTGTCTTCAGAAGTAAGAAGCCTGAGGTGAGTCATTTCAGAATATTTGGGAGTTTGGCATACTTCCATATACCTGAAGAAAAGAGGAAGAAATTGGATCAAACTACAGAAAAAGGATATCTTGTGGGATACAACGAAAATTCTAAGGCATATAGAGTCTATCTTCTAGGAAATGGAAAGATCGTAGTTCAAAGGGATGTAAAGTTCATGGAGGGTAGATATTTTAGAAAATCCCAAGAAATTCCTTATGAAGAGTAGCCAAAGGATGATCCATTGGTCCAACTTCTTCGATCAGCAAAAGCCAGCACCAGTATTTATCCAAAAGAGAAAATTCTAAAGGTATCACAACAACTAGAGTCTCAGGAAGAGGAGGAGAAAATAGATCTACCCACTACCACTGGAAGAATGAGTCAAGAACTTCGATATATACTACAGGATGCAGAGGATTTTGTTGGAGCTCCTAGGAATGAGAAAAGGGAGCGTAGATAGCCAGATAGATACCAAGCCTTGGTGGCTCAGGTTGGAGAACCCTCTAGTTTTCAGGAGGTCGTTCAACATCAAGTATGGGTAGATGCTATGGTGGAGGAATACAGTTCCATAATGGTCAATGATGTCTAGGAAGTGGTACCTAGGCCTCAAGATAGGCCAGTTGTAGGTTTGAGATGGATCTACAAGGTCAAATATGTTGTAGATGGCAGTGTGGAAAAATAAAAAGCCAAGTTTGTGGCTAAGGGGTATACTCAAAAGGAAGGGATAGAATACGAATAAACCTTTGCCCCAGTAGCCAAGTATACTTCTATTAGATCTGTGATATTCCTTACAGCACAGATGGGGTGGGAGATTCACCAGATGGATGTCAAGACTGTGTTCTTGAACAGAGTGATAGAAGAAGAAGTATGCATTGAAAAACCAGAGGGTTTTGAGACACATGAGAAGAAATCTCATGTATGTAGGTTGAAGAAAGCCTTGTATGGGCTTAAACATATGCATAAAGCATGGTACGGTCGAATTGATGGTTACTTGCAGAAGATGGGATTTGTTAAGAATGATGTAGATCCCAACCTATATTATCTAATTGTAGAGAATGAGCCTCTAATTCTGGTGTTATATGTGGATGACCTTTTTCTAATAGGTTCATCCAGGCTCATCAAAGGCTGCAAGTAAAACCTAGCTACAGAATTTTACATGAAAGATTTGGGGCGGATGCATTATTTTATGGGGTTGGAAGTTTGGCAGCAGAAGGGTGGAATTTTCCTTGGACAAGGGAGATATGCTACAGAAAGTTTGAAAAAGGTTCAGAATGTAGAACTGTAGACCTATCGCTACTCCAATGATTACCAACTGGAACAAGATTGATGCATTTGAAGATAAAGAAGTTTATCCCACCCTGTACCGTCAGCTCATAGGTTCCCTGATGTATCTGGTTAACACTGTCAACACCCTCAGTTAGTTCATGGTGGAATAAAAGAGGGCACACTGGGCAGCAGCCAAGCATTTTCTTAGATATATACGAGGAATAGTCAAGCATGGATTGATGTACACCTGAGGCAATGACATCAAGCTGAGTGGGTTCACTGACGCAGTTTGGGTTGGAAGTTCAGTAGATTGGAAAAGTACCACTGGGTGTTGTTTCAACATTGGATCAGGAATGACCTCTTGGTGTAGTAGGAAAAAAAAATCCGTAGCTCTGAGCTCAATTGAATCTGAATATATGGCAGCTAGCACATCATCGTGTGAATCCATATGGCTTAGGAAGTTGCTTGTGAATCTGTTCAAGAGAAGGATGGAAGCGACCAATATTTTGTGTGATAATGAGATTTGCATCAAGCTCTCTAAGAATCCATTTTTTCATGATCAGTCGAAGCACATTGACATAAGGTGTCACTTTATCAGAGACTATGTCCAACGAGGGGTAGTATAGTTATGGTACACTCCGATAGGAGAACAGGTGGTAGAAATTCTCACTGAGACTCTAGGAAGAACAAAGTTTGTTTATTTCAGGGAGAAGATGGGGATGATTGATAATCTGTTTCAGTAGCCGAAGCGGATAGTACAAGGAGTTACAGTGTAGTAGTTAGGAGTGGCAGTGTTATGGGCAGTATGATGCAACATATTAAAAGGGAGTTGCAGTACATATGTAGCAGTGGCATTGGCAGTGTCATGAGAAGCAATACAGGTTGGAGTAGTGCAGTAGATGAGGGGCAATAGGTCAATCATCAACAATGCAGAGGATGGATGTCGTGGATCAATGTGATACTTTTGTTGGGAAGTATTGCTAGATCACATACCTTGCTAAGAGGGAGTGTTGATTTTGGGTAGAATCAGATGTGATCTAGCTCCAAAATTTTGTGGAGGGGCTAGAACACATGAGATCTCCAAGACCCAGAAATCGTTTGGAGAAATTCCACTCGGATTGTATTTTATTAAAATAATTAGAATTTTTAATGGGGTTCCTAAGTCTAAACTTAGGAAAATAAAAATATTAATGGGCATTAATGAACATATTGGTGATAAGCTTCTAAGAAATGAGGATCAAGTCTAATTTAATATTAGCCATTGATTAGGGACTTAATCTCAGTAGTTGACTCATAAACATGAAAAGTATAAGAGAAGACTTGAGATTCATTTGGAGACACACCGGGCAAATACTCAGTAACCTAAGGGAAATCGATTCTCAAGGAGAAGGAGTTTGATTTTAGAGGGAGAGTTATAGGGTCAAGGAAGAGGAGGGTATCAGCATCAATCAAAGACTAAGGAGGAGGTGACACAGAGCATAAGAGGGAGAGTTGCAGGGTGAAGGAAGAGGAGGGTATCAGCATCAGTCAGAGATTGAGGAGGAGGTGACACAAAGCATCAGAGGGACAACGTAGAGGGAATATCAGAGAGACAACGCAGCAAGGGATGCAGTCCTCACGCAGGTGATCAAGTGCTCAAAATTAGGCTCAAAAATCAAAGTGTCAAAATCTTAATAAAATTAGCTTTAGATCGAAGAGCTCATCACTCTGATTCCAACGGTGCAAACGACACTCAAATGTGAGCTCGTATGCAGAAGTTATAGCAAGTCAAAGTTTAGGTTTGACTTGGACACATGGCAGGAATTTATGATGTGGCAAGGTCCTTTAGTGAATGAGGAGGCACAAAGTGGCAAGCCGCCATTGGCCCCTACATGTCGCAAATTGCAATTTTAGGCAGGTCGGTCTTAAAAATCGGCTCCTGAGCAGGAAAGGGTTGTGATGCAATAAGGAAATCGCAAAGGCATTCAAGAATCGATCGAGGGCACGATGCGATGGATCGCAATCGCACATCGATGAAGGGAGGTGTTATAGAATCGGCCCCTAGCAGGTACCAAGTTGCGATGCGATATCGCAATCACAAATTGCAACACGGTCCAGAGTCCTACTTTATGATTGTTGTCAATTCTCTAACAATGGCAAAATGTGATAGGTTCCTCGGATGCGATGCGACTATAGGTTGCAGTTTAATGGTCCATCAGATCTGTCGTATCGCAATCACACATTGCCTACCTTGTTCACAAACCATAAGCCCGTAGGAATCCGCTGATTACAATTTGTGATGGACAAACGGTGCCGACGAATTATGGCCCGGTGCACGGAAAAATTCTGGCTCAGTTAGCAGATTTTTGGAGCGAAAATGTGGATTCTTGTCGGATGCGGAGCAATTTGTGGAATGAATAGCGGGAGAACTAGGAGAATTCATAACTTCTTCAATTTTCCACCAAATTGGATGCAAAAATAGGCTAGATGGTCTTTTTTGAGTATTTTGAACTCATTGGAGCAGGTTTCAGAAGCATTTGTGCATTATAAACATAGGTTGTTATACTTTTGAGCATAATAGAGAGGCCCAAGCCATTGGAAGATAGACCAAGGGGACGTATCCCAGGAGGGGTGAACTCCTTTATCATGTGCTTGTTGTAATTTGTTTTTGATGATGTTTTGTATATGTTTATGTTGTTCTTCAGTTTCTGGTTTATGTTAAATGACTCATAAAATTAACATAAAAACTCTTCATTTCACTTGCAAAAATTAATGAATCCTTAAGCACAATGAAAGAAATTTTTTTATAATTAAGGAAGATCTTAGCACTACAAACTAATATTTTAAATCAATAAATTTGGTATCAGGGCACTAGGTTTTGCTTTGAGAAAGAAGGATTTAATTGTTTGCAAGTTTATGTCATGATTACAGGTTAAAACTCAAAAGAGGTGAAGGAAATCTGGTTGGAAGCCCTGAAGTTGGATCAAGGGGAAGGAAAGCAAGGTTGCCACGATCTCCAACACCAGTTCAGCCTCAAGTTGCAATTGAGACTCCAGAGATCATGTCTCATGAAGGAGAACCTACAAACATGACAAAATATGAGAATAACTTCAAAAAGGCTTTCTTTGATATGACAGAGATGTGAAGGTCCTCTATGAAGAGAGGAATACCAGGTTGCAAGGAGAAAGTTCCAAACCTCCCAAAGGAGAAGGATCTCTAGGAGGAGTTAATGGGAATGGAGACAAACTTCAACCCTATCCACCATCTTCTTCATCTTATTCGTCACAATCATCTTTACCCTCTTCCACTAACACAACACTTACTTATACTCATCATCATTCTTCAAAAGGAACTAGTAAATCACCTTTTTTAAAACTTGATGTTAAATTCGAGTTGCCCATGTATAATGGTGAAGTGAATGCAAAGAATCTTGATAATTGGATTCATCAGTTGGAGGTCTATTGTAGGATTCAGAAACTTCAAGAGGATGACAAAAAGATTTAGTTAGCTTCCTTGAGAATGGAGGGTGCATCACTAGTATGGTAGGAATCAAAGACCCAAGAGGAGATAAAAAAACACGGTAAGATCTCAATTTCTTGGAATTATTTCATTGCTACAATTAAAAGACAATTCTACCCTCTAGATTATATGCAGAAAGCCATAATGAATTGGTAGAACTTTAGACAGCTTAAAGGTAAAAAATGTGCAAGATTGCACCCAAGAATTCAGAATAGGGTCTCTAATGTTAGGTGTATATTTGCAGTCAGAAGACACTATGTTGAAGTACATAAGGGGTTTACACAGTTACCTTAGGAATACTATCTTAATGTTTAATCCCAATAATCTAGATGATGTGTGTGTGTAAGCAACTCAACTTAAGGTAAGAGGAAAAAACACCCAAGAAGGAGATAGTAAAAAGCCATTTAAGAGTAAGGGAAAAGGAAAGGATTTCAAAGGGAAGGCAAAGAACGATGCATCTATTAAAAAGAAGGAGAGAAAACAATCTGTAAACATTGTTCTAGAGAGGGTCACGATAAATCTCATCATTGGAAGTTTCATCTTGAAATGAAACCAAAGAAATACAACAACAAGGGATAACAAAAGACAACTGCAACCACTCAACAAGATTTGGAATCTGATTTAGGTGATGAAACTAAAATCATAGCCATGGGGTTAAAAGGAAAAGAATCCATTCCCAGCACTAGTCCTTCAGACTCGAAAAACGAAACTCCAAATGAAAAGAGGAGAATAGAATTGTTTCACATAAGGGTGATCTCAAAACATAACAAGATTGATACATTGTTTGATAACTCTCAAGCTAATATTATCTCTAAAAACATTGTCAAGAGTTTAAATATGGAAACTGTTCCACATCATAAACCGTATCCACTTGGATGGGTATGTGACAATGCGTAATTGCAGGTTATGACAAAAAAGCTATCTTCCACATGAAAATTAAGACGCAAATCCAAGAGTTGTTGAATAAAGGGATCATTAGACCATCTTTGTCAGGAAACCAACTCACAAAAAGATAGAAAAGATAGATCAACGCCTTAGAATTCAACCTCTTTGAGGCGGTAACCTCCTTTACATTTCACAAATGAACAATTCTTGGATGATACAAATGACTAAACCTCCCTTCTATATATAAGAGTCTAAGGGGTCACAATATAATCAAGCCGACATAATAGTAATAACATAAGGGCACAAAAATAACAATAGTGGGTTGTTATGGAGCATACTAATAACAATATGGGGACAACAGGGGCACAATAATAACAATAAGGGATACAATGACAATAGTAATGGGGGAATCACTAGTATTAT